>JAFVLL020004781.1:0-44630 GCA_021397915.2 Tor tambroides | reverse complement strand
GTCATCTCAGATCATTTAAGGGTTGGATCCAGACTGACGCTTCAGTAATTCCTAGTTACCACGGGACGTTAATCCCGTGGCAGAAACAGAGAAACTAGTGCCCAGCTATATCATAACTAGTTACCTAGCTGGGGACTACTTTCAGGTGCTGCGTAATATCATTGCGCCTGCTGCACCCATGGTACGGCAGCAAAGTTCCTTGATTATTACACAGAATGAAAGTATAGTTCCTAGCCATATCAGCACAGAAAATCGCAACTTTTCATTTTCTGTCAGTCTTAGTACACGATGATACTACAGAAGAGTCAAGTTTTAAATAGGAAAAATATCGAAACTCTTTGGCCATTTTTGAGCGAAATGCTAACGGTCTAATCAGATTCAATGATCTATGCTAAGCTAAGCTAAAAGTGCTACCGCCAGACCCGGGGATCGGCTGAATGGACTCCAAAACGGTAAAACTCAACTGTTTAACTCTTGGGAAGTTGGAAAATGAGCCTATTTTCAAAAAAAATGTGGAGTGTTCCTTTAAGTTTTAGTAATTTTGGTCATTTTTATTATATTCTTTTTCTAAATTTATATTTCTTTTATTTGAATTTTAGTTTTAGTGATTTTACAACTTCAAGTTAAACTTATTTCCATTAGTTTCCAAGGGAACATTTCTAATTTTCATTTAAACGTTATATCTAATATTTATATTTTATTTCAATTTATTAACTTAAACTATTTTTAATACAATAACAACACTGCTGCAGTGCAGTAAGACAAAATACTCTAATATTGGAGATACTATAGAAGCTGAATTCCACCACAGAATAAAAAATAAAGGTGACTAACTTTTTAACCACAATTCTGACTTTGTCTCACGATTGTGTTTATATTTCACAATTTAAGAAAGCTTCTCAATTCATTGCAATTCTGACTTTTTCTATGCGAATTCTGACTTTATCTCTCATCTGAGTTTTTGTTTCCACCACTAAATAAAAAAATAAATATTGCAACTTTTTATCTAACAATTCTGACTTTTTTCCTCAGAATTCCGAGTTTATGTCTCACAGTTCAGATTTTTCTTGGAATTAGTTTAAATCTCACAATTCTGAAATTTTTCCCTCAGAGTTCTAAATTTAAATCTCGCAATTCTGATAAAAACAATTGTGATATAAAAGTCCCAATTTTCTTTTTTCTTTTTCTGTCCCAGTCTTATACAGTGCTGCTTCTTGAATAAATGTATCTTGCATGGATTTTCACTGGAGAACAAGTAAAACATCAAAATATTTTTTTTTGCATTGTTTAACCATTTAACATTCTGGAGATGCATTCTGTTGTTAACAAAGCACATTTCTCCATGAAGAGGGTTGCAGTTTCCCTCAGTGAAGCTTGTGGCATTGGATCAAGGGATTATGGGAAGTCGGTACACCACCTTGCCGTGTTTGCACGTGGCCTCACCGCCGGACGTCCATCAGAAACTCACCAGCAGATGCTGAGACAGGAAAAAGCACTGACCGCACTCAGGCAAAGACGCAGGTGGAGAGACAGGTTTAGAAAGAGAAAGAAACGTGGTGAAAGTGCTACTTCCTCCTGAGCGTTTGGCCTCGGGCTGCTGATGTCAAAGGCTGATGACAGCGAACAGTCGACTATTGTCCTCGCACATCCAGCCTAAACATCTCAGCAGCCAGTCAGATCATTTGTGTCTATAAAACATCAGACAAAGCGCTCGTCAAGGAGCGATTAGCGCTCTCAGTTACAGTCTTCAAAGAAACAAAGAGGCTCCTGTCAAGAGCCATGTTGCAATCAATGGCAACACCGTCCGATCCTCAGCCAGTCTATTCATGCTTTATGGGACGCTGATCAATATTTCTAGGCTGCCGCTGCCAGTTTCGGGCCTGGCGTCTCTGCTGGATCACTGAGGAGTGTATCAGTGCACTGGCTGAATGGATCTACAGCACGACTGACTCATTATTGACTGCTCTGGTGAAGGCGAGGCCTTGTACATACAAACATACGACACGGCTCAGGTCACACCAAGTCAACATGAAAGCATTTTACTTATGCAACCTGGTGGATTTTAGAATTAAACCGGATATTCAATGAGGAGAAAAAAGTAGAGTGGGATTTGATTTTGTGATGGTGAGAAGTGGCCATTACATTTCAGAATGGAACCAGATGGACAGAAAATGGATTCGAGATGTCAAGCAAAATGGAACAAGAAACAAACCAAAAAAAAATTCAAGGGTTAAAATTTATATAGGGCCTATAAAAAAATCAGTACATATTTCCTTCAAAAAAAAGTTGTTTTTTTTAATTAAAAACAGTATATTACTCAAATTTAAAAAAAAAAAAAAAAAAGTCAAATTATTTATTAATAAATAAATAATTTTGTAATGGAAAATTATTTGTATTAATGCTTTAAAACTTTATTTAAATTTTATTTAACATTTTAAAAGAAGTGAGAAGAGATGCTGGGAAGTCTTAACAGGCTGAGAAAGGAACATTTATAAAAATGTATAAAAGATTACAAAGAAACACTTTTCCTTTGGAATAATGCTCATCGCATACATTTCAACATTTAATGCCTTTTCCTGGTCTTACTGTGTACAATTCATCAGTACATATTTTTTCACCTGAATTTTTTTTTCTTAAACTAAAAATAATAAATTATATATTATATATTATATATATATATATATATATATATATATATATATATATATATATATATATATATATATATATATATTAAATAAACTATTGTATAAAAATAAAACATTTATACATTTATGAAAAATATTTGTATTAAATATTTGTACATTTTAAATTTAAATTAAATTTAAATTTGATTGGAAATGTAAAAAAAAAAAAAAAAGATATTGGGAAATCTAAACAAGCTAGGAAAGGAACAAATTATTTACACCTGTTAGTGTTGTGGTATGACATGTAGGCATGTGGTCATGGATGTCCAGGTTTGAGTTTGGCAGGCAATGTGTCAAACTCATTCCCTAGTTTCCCATATCTCTCATAAAAAAACAAAAAAAACAAAGCCACTTTAACTGGTTTTAGATGGGCAATGCTGGTCTGTTAAACTGGTTATTGTTACAGTTTAACCAGCATAGCAATGCTAAAACCAGTATGAAAGTGTCCAAAATGGGTGAATCTCACAAAAACCGTGTCCAGGTTCAACTGGACACCAGCTGATCCAGTTTAGCAGTCTAGGCTGTTTCTTTAACAAGGAAAGAGATTGTAGAGAAATGAAAATAAAAGGAAATGAAGAGGCTTTATTAGAGATCCTCTTCCTGTGCTGCGGATGTTGTGCGGAGCGGTGCAGAGCGCAGATCAAACGGGCCGGCGGGACTCTCAGATCCTGGGCCAGTTCGCCACATGGTCCAGGCTCCCCCGGGGTGTGGGCGGGGTCAAGAGGAGGAGGGGGCGGGGCCTCAGAGGCCAGTCTGTAATTCACTCCCATAGATTACAGAGACTGCGAGGACAGCGTGGGATCATACAGACAAGATTTACCAGGATATCAAAGTCTGCAATCAAAAGATGTCTCCGGTTTCAAAATGAACTCAAACATTTCTCATCTCTTAATTATCAGGTTTTTTTTTCTCCCAAGACAAAATTATGCTGTCAAATTAAGAAAAAATGTGAAAAAAACATTAATAAATAATAATAATAATAATAATAATAATAAGTAGTAGTAGTAGTAGTAGTAGAATAAAAAAATAAAATACAATTAATAAAAAAAAATAATGGCTATAATTTTTACAGCATCAAATATTATCTTCATTCAAAACATGCATTTTTGCCACTTCATCAGAGGAATAATAAGTCTGGAAGTCTTACTTCATTAAATTAATTAAATACATGCAACAGTTCATTGAATCCCACGTAGGCTATCTGTAATCAGAAGCACTGGAATATAATTTAATTTCAGTCACTCGTGTTTCATAAACGCATAAACCTTTTTGGATTACAATCTGCCATCAAAATGATAAGTTTAATTATTGTGTGAGAAAAGGCTATAAACGATCCGCCACCTGCAGGATCTTCACATGTGGTATAGCCTACAAGCCAGGACAACAGACGTGACGTAATGACGCAGCAGCATGCTCGAATTTCCCACGAATTCCTACCAGTAGCACTCAAATTAGAAAACATTATTTTTAAGCTTACCGTTGTGAATCGGGCTAAGGTCAGGAGATAGTTTTGAACACTGGCTGGTTATGTACTTGCTCAAATTCATTTCGGATCATTTTTAACCAAAAAAAAGTGACAGACTGCAGCATTAACAGATGTTAGTTAGGTAAGAAAATTATTCAAATGAAAAATAATTTATATAAACTATCTAAAATACATTTTATATTTGAAGTCATTTATCTTTTTAGGCTGTCTCTCTATTTTCACTGTCCTTTCTTATGTTCCTCTCAGTCTACAAACACACAGAAACACACACAAAGTTCATGTTAGTCCATTTCAGCGCAGCCGTGTTTAAGCATTAGCGCTAAACGGAGCGAGACACGGCGGCTAGACATGACTACGGCTTTCTTCCTCGGCCAGACGGCGACCAGAAGAGAGTCTGACCGGCTGTGTGCTGTATCACTGATGCTGCTGTGACTAAACATAGACAACTGTTCTGCCGCTCGCTGCTTCTCCTCTGACTAAGCATAGCTCAGCATGAGCACACACACACACACACACACACACACACACGGGCGCCTGGGCGACTGCGCTGGAAACAGGTGATGCGAACTGCGCCAAGAGCCGCTGAGTCACACGGACATAATTACTGCAGCAGACGCGGGTCGTAAAGTTGGTGGATGGCATTCTCGCAGCAGCACATGCAGACGGACGCATGCGAGCTTTAAAAGGAGACGCAAAAGATGGAACTATTTGTGTATGTGTGATGAGAGTGAGTTGTCTGTCTGAAGAAGTGATTTCATCAGTGCAAAAGAAAGACAGATGGACGGAGATGAGAGAGAATATGCAAATAAATATGATAAGGGTCAAAGATTGAGATGATAGCAGTCAAATAGACAGTCGAGGAATCTACTGTACAGGCCAAAGAAGAAGAGGAGGCAGAAACATGAGAATATATGTAAATGAGCTCTGTGTAGAATATGTAAATTAACTCTGAATTAAGAACTAATGTTCTATTCTTAAAAAAATTAACATAGTATAGATTTGGTATATTTTACAGCATGCATATGTACACACACAAACATACAATGTAATAACACTTACAACAGTGTGAAAAAAATAAATACCATGCATTATACCATGGTAAAGTTATGTTATCAGATGGTAATACAATGTAGTACCATGGTAAGTTAAAACAAAACAAAACAAAACATAGCAGTATGATATTACATGTAGAAAAAGCATGTCCATAAATGATAGTAGAACCATGGTATTTGTCAAAAAACATAGCAGTACCATGGTCTTTTTTTTTTAAAACAGTGTTACTATGGTACATGTCCAAAAGCCATTGTATTACCATACATGTATAAACAACAGTAGAACCATGACACATGTCCAAAAACTACAGTATTACCATAATACATGCATAAAAGCCATAGAACCATGATACATGTCCAAAAGTCATAGTATTACCATAATACATGTCCAAAAAAACCATAGTAGAACCACAACACATCCAAAAACCACAGTAGAACCATGATACATGCCCAAAAACCATAGTAGAACCATATTACATGTCCAAAATACGAAGTAGAACCACGACACGTCCAAAAAACCATAATGATACATGTCCAAAAGTCATAGTATTACCATAGTATATGTCCCAAAAAACCATAGTAGAACCATATTACATGCCCTAAAACCATAACAGAATCACATTACATATCAAAAACCATATTAGCACCACAGTACATATAGAAGTACCATTTTACAACCATCTGACACCATCACTGTACCATGGTACCGCCACAGGTTTTGTAAGGGTTGGTTTCTACAGTTTTTTTTTTTTTTTAAATATTTAGACTTAATATTGCAACTGAGAAAACACTGAATAACAGCTTCCTGTGAAGCTGATACTGCAGAGGAAGGAAGCTGCAGCTGTAAGGCCACCGTTAGGAACTCTCAGCCTGTCTAACTGAAAGGGTCTTTGTGACAACTAATGACACACACACACACACACACACACACACACACAGGCCCAATAACTGATGCTGCAAAGGATGTGCCATCAGGAAGTCACCCCTCATCCAATGACTGGCCTGTCAGTCATTTAACAGAAAAAGAGAAGCGTGCATGTGAACCCTGTCGTTTCAGATTCAGAATGTCTCTGGTTGCTGGAACTTTAACCACTGAAATGAGTTTTGTGGTCTTTTTTAATTTGGGTCACGACTTGATTGAGATCAACTAGTCTTACAGTTAGACTTAGGAAGATTGTCATCAAGCTAGATACAGAAATGACTGCTCTTTCGGAAGATTTTAGCAAGAGTCTAAAAATCAAACTAATTCAAAATAGACCACATGACCGGATGTTTGTGTGTGAATGTTTTTTTGAATTCCATTTCAGTTCCTGAATATGAATTGAAGTAACATACAGGATGCAGAATTTCTATGTAGAATTAAAATGAACTGATATTCAAATAAATGTTTGTAAATGTAATTTTTAACTACATTAACTACCCAACTAACAGGAACCATTCTTACAGCTTTCACTAATGTGTAAAAGTCATAAATGTTGGGAAAAAAAAAAAGTTTTTAAAGTAATGTTTATGGAATGTCTATAACTTCACTCATATTTAATATATATTCTCATAATGATAAATATTCTAAGAAACGTTTTTATAACCTTTAAATAACATTCTAATCACAACAAAGAAACTGGACATTTGAACATTCTTAGAATATTTAAACTAAACGTTCAAATAACATTATATTTTGGGTGAAAAAGTGAGTAGAACATTTTAAGAAGCGCTTTTTCATAACCTTTGTCATGAATTTTCAATGTTGTTTTCAAAGTCCTACAAACAACATATCTCTATCTATGCAGATGATATATTACTGTTTATTTCGGATCTTCAAGCTTCCCCGGATACTGAAGGTATTTGGAAAGTTCAGTATGCTTTCCAGGTTCAAAATCAATTGGGATAAGTCATCTTTGCTTCCACTTAATTGCATGGCTAAAAAAGTTAGACTAGCATGTAATGTTCCCATACAAACTTCCATTAGTTACTTTGTTACATCATTGCTCAATCATCCCTGCAGGCTATTCCAGACGCCAACTATCTGCAAACTCTAACTAGGGTGGAGCAAGATCTCCAAAGATGGCCCTCGATGCCCTTATCACTACATGCCAGAATAGTGAGTGTTAAAATGAATGTTTTGCTGCAAATTAATTTTCTTAGTTCTATGATTCCATTACCTGCTCCTAAAAAGTTTTGGCACCAACTTAATTTTATGATTCGTAAACCCATCTGGAATGGTAAGCAACCTAGATTGAAATTTGGAACTCTGCAGCGTACAAAAGATAATGGAGGATTAGCTCTTCCGAACTTTGAATTATATCATAGGGCCTTTCAAATAAAATGCATCAAGGTTGGAGAGAGATTGAAATGAGCTTAGTAGATAAATATAGGTTACAAGATATACTGTTCGCTGAGCTAAACAACGAACAATGTATGCAAGCTTTTGCTCCAATTATTGCCAATACAACAGTCAATTTTAAACTGATGGAAAAATGCATTCAACATTCACATAATCAGCACGCCCATACACCTATTTGGTGAAATAATGATATTCGTCCTGGTGGTGCACCATTTTTCTCAAGAGATTGGATGCAGAAAGGCATTTATAGACTGAAAGATATTTCTGGTTCTAATTGCATGTTAAGTTTTCAAGAACTGTGTGAGTGGTATGGAATTTGATCCTCTTCTCTGTTTTTATATTTGCGCCTAAGGTCAGCCATGAAGGCCTACGGGGGAAAGTCTTCCCATGCATCCAATCATTGCTTGGTTTGATCCGTCCTCTTCTAACCATTTCCCCTCATGGATGGCCTCAGAGGTTACAGCAAAATGCTTAGCTATACAGTGCACTTGGGAAAGAGACTGTCAACAGGTGGAGGGTGTCACAGACTGGGAAAGAGTATGGCAGAACATTTTTACTTCATCTAAAAATCCCAGTCACCAACCGATTCATTATGATTTTTGTCACAGAACTTATTGAACCCCACTCAACCCTTCTGTGATAGACGTCCTGACCATGTCCTTCATATTATGTGGGGATGTGAAAAAGTTAAAAATGAGAAAATGGGAAATTTGAATTGATATGTGATGATATGTTGTTACTCCGGTTTGTATATTGTTGTTAATTAAAAAAAAAAAACATCAAGGGGAAAGTTCCATTTTATTATGTTACAAACATTCTGGGAATGTTACTTTTAAATGTTCTCTAAATCATCTTTAACAAACATTCCATAAACAATGTGTAAATATTTTGTGCTAACGTTTTGAGAACATGAAGTTTGAATGAACGTTCTATTAACGTTAGTGGAAGAACGTTTGCTCATAACCCGGAAAGAATCGTTAGCCAAAGTTCTGAGGCTGTTCTCAGTTAGCTGGGTCTGTAGGCAGCAGACGGTGAGCCCATGACTAGTGTAGTTCTGTTTTTACTGCATGCATGTTTCTACATGACTGTCTTTGCCTGAATGAGATCTCTGGTTAGGCTACTTTGCATGTGGGTACGGAAGTGCGGCTAGCCAGGTAGCCACAGTCACCGCTGCGTTACCACAGACAGGCTTCTGTTATTGATTCCTCACATACAAACGCTCAACAAAGAAACTTCAGGAACAAACAAGCCCACGAAGCTTCTAATGAAATTAACAGTTGCTACTAAAAGTGGCGAAGCTACAAATTTAACCACAGTTTTTCAGTAGCATGAGAGTCATTCAGGTGTTTACAAATGTTTTTCACATCGCACATTTGCATGCAGCTGAACATGCTCCCCTAAAATGTTCTTCATCTTCTATGAATATTTTCATAAGTTCATTTTAAATAACTGGTTCATAAATAAATAAGTCTTATTTTTGAACCTGTTAATTTTTCAATATAAATAAATACATTTTATTTTTAACCTGTTGATTTATTTAAATATTTATATTTGAAATGAAAATGATTAATAGTTCAATTAAATTAACAAGTTAACAAATAATAAAGTTAATTAATAAATAATAAATTAAAATGAATAAAATTATTTTTAACCTATTGAGTTCAATTAAATTAAAAGATTCAATAAAAAAATAATTTAAAAAAATGAAAAATGAATAAATGCATTTTATTTTTAACCTGTTTATTTTATTAGTCTGTCTACATGTAAGTTTAAAAATTAACACTTAAAGGTGCCGTTGGAGATCTCGGAAAATGCTAACTTTAGCCTGATAGAACTGAAAGCGAATGTCCCACCCTCCCTGCAATCGCCGTCCAAAGCCACGCCCCCTGAACACACATACGCTCAAAGAGCAGAATACCAGAGACAACATTAAATTACTACAATAGGCTACATCAACGGTCCAGTTCAAAGCAAGCATATATGTTCCATACAAAGGGCAATTAAAGTGTGCTAGACGTGAATTTAAATGGTATTTATTTACAGAGGTATATTATGTCACACTCTCTAGTAAGTTTCGTCTGTGTGTGAAGATGCTGCGCAGCGTAATCCGTGAATGAATGTTCCCAAGTGAAGTAAACTTCAACGGATTTCCCCTGCTCAGGGAGTAGGGAGCAATGAACACTGTGTAGGGAGCATGTCGATCGGTACACAGTTCATGCACGTAGCTCTCTTCTAACGAGCTGGTTATCTGAATCGGGTGTGTTAACTAAGCGAGACATGCAAAATATGCAGAGCGGGGGGCACGAGGACTGCAATTGGGAACCGCTGGGCTACATCATGTGTCATTCACCGGTGAGAAAACTTTATAGCACAGTTAGTGAAAGTACTACAATACCAGGAAGGAAGATCGGGTTGTTGATGTTTGCCTGCCATTCTCGCTCTGTCTGCAATAGCGTGCGTGAACGCGCTGATGACGTGTCATGTCTGCGCGAACAGGGTGCGCAGAGGTACGCAAATACATACGTTGACAGGCAGGTAGGAGAGAAAATTCAAACGCTCGGACCGAGGGTTTTGATTGGGCGAACATTTCTTGGTCCTACACCTTCCACAGAATATATAAATACAGATAAATACATTTAGACCACTTAACTTAATGATTGCTATCAGGATGTGAAGAGACTTTCAACCAGAATAACAAAAAATGTTTCTGAAGACAATCACCTATGATACCTTTAAGTTTTAAAATGAACAAGTTCAACAAGTAAATAAATATTTTTTTGAATATTTTAACTTATTGAATAAAAATTTTCATTTCAGTTTAAGTTAACAAGCTCAGTTAAAATAAATAAATTTAATTAAACTGTTGGAATGAAAATATTTGGTCTAATTAAATTAGTAAGTAAAAAAAAAAAAAAAAAAAAAAAGTTCAGAATTTGTTAATAATAATGTTAATTTTATTAAACCGTCTGAATAAAAATATTCAGTTCAATTAAATTAGTTTCAATAAATAAAAAAAAAACAAAAAAAACAAGGATTCTTTTTATTATCAGCTTATAGTGTTGTTATCTTGACTGTAGTTCAACTACTTTCAATTACGAGCAGCTTGTAGCTTCACAAGGTTGAAAGCAGCTTCACGAGCTCTGGATATTAAAGCCACACGATGAGGATATTTGCAGTTCAGAGTTGCACTAGGCTTTTGCACATATCCTGTGCACACCAAACAGACGGAGAGAGAGGGACGCGCACCTTGCAAAAGCTGCTTCTTCCTGTCAGAGCCCTGAACGGAGCCTTATTCCGCTTTCTCAAACCAAATGCAGGGCTTTAGGTGCTAAAACACAGACTGGGGCTCTCAGCGATACGGTTATTTTCAACAGCACGTCTCCCTCGTAGCGAGAAGCTGTCGACTGACAGGAAAAGTGGGTGAGGGGAGGCCAATAGTGAAGGAGAAGTGAAGAACGCAGAGTTCCCGACCTCTTATCTGCGCTCACAAAACCTCTCTGTGGTTTCTGAACATACGCAGAGAGGCCGAGGACACTGCTTTCTTTTCCCTTCACATGTGTTATGAAACATCAGGCCCTCTCGTATTATTTGACACGTGTTTGGGCTCCAAAAGTGATTCTGATCATGAAATCTTCATTATGACAAACAGGACGGCTGCGATTCGATATGAGGCTCCAGCAGATCGATGGCTGACCAATCAGCGGTTGATTTAATATGATGTGGTCAGCAAATCAATGTCTGCCCTCAAAATAATTATTGAAATGAAACTGGTGTGTGTTCGCAGCAAAACAAACCTCCCTGGAGAAATACACGTCTGAATTTTTTTAATTAATGTTAAAAATGGCAAGATATTACGGCAAGCATCATCCGGTGCAGCGGTCAAACGGACATTGCTCTGGCTTCACAGAGACACTACAGGCAAACTGACCCATCAAGTCTCAATTTACAGTCAATTTTCTTCCATAGCTTGACCTCTTTACTGATAAAAATGCCCAATTTGTCTTTAATCGCCATTTTCTCAAAATCAAAATAGACAGATTTTTTTTACAATCAACATACATGAACCAAACTTTGCATGATTTCAACTGACATGAAAAACTGTATTGTCTATACAGTATTTACTACTGCTTTCCCTCATAATTAGTGCAATCATTTACAATTAATTTTACTGTTCAGCAAAAGAAATACCTAAAACTTGAACTGAAATTAAATTGAAAACAGAAAATAAGAACTAAATCTAATTCAAAATATTAACAAAAAGTATATTATTATATCGATGATTCTAAAATAATGATATATACAAAGACAGATATATCAATAAAATGAAAATCAATAAAAAATGAAAAATTTAAAATATCGGGAAATATTTCTATAAAAAAAATTAAATAAATATTTAGCTTACTATATTCACAGTTTTTCTAACATTAATGCAAATGAAAAATTAACAGTTAATCATGACGTGTATAATTTGCATATTTTATGTCTTGTCTATGTCTTTTATGTATATTTAATGTCTTGGGGGGTAATATTGTTTTTGTCTAATATTACGGAAAATATCTGTTGTGAAAAATAGCAACTTTCATTAAAACAAATATTTAATAAACGTAACTAATAGAATATTTTTCTTATTTAACAAATTAAAGTGGAAATACTTTTATAAAAAAAAAAAAAAAAAAATAGTTTGCAATATTCACAATTTTTCAACAGCATTTCCCACAGACTTTCAGGAAATAAAGTGCACCAGTGGCTTGGTTGTGTTCATTCTCAAACAGGACAGTCGGCTCTGTCCCTCCACCGGTTTTAAGCATCTTTATCTCCTTTCCTGGAGCTGCGCATTGACGACGCCACTCAATACATTCCCATCGTGGTTCTGTCCGACGCTGGGCTCAATAGCGGCCGGCCGGCCTGCCTGCCTGTCTAGCAGACACTGGGCTCAATATTACCAGGGCCAAACTCTCCAGCAGCTGCTCCATGTAAAGAGAGCAGGGTCAGAAAATCCATTTCAGCACAGCGACACACCGGGGGACGAAACTCAATATAAGCCAATGAGAGACGACTCCTCACGCGAGATACTCCGTTATTGAGACATCAGCATTTCATATCGGAACAGGGCTCTTTAATACGTATCAGGTATTATGGAGAGTCAGAATCTCCACCGAAAAATAAATACATAAAAAAAAAAAATTAAAATTAAAATTAAAAAGCTAGTTGCCAAGGCACCACTTTTATTTTTGTTAAAGACAACCGATGTACTAAATAATTAAAACTAACTAAATAAAAATGAATAATATAGAAATAAAAATAATTAAAAAAATGAAAACACCACATAAAAATTATTTAAACTTTAAATTAACTTTAAAAACAAAACATATTATATTAGTATCAATAATACTAAAAGAAGTGAAAAATACAGACAAAAATATATTTCTTGACTATATTCAGTTTTTCAACATTAATACAAATGACAAATTAGCGCAAAATTAATGATGTCTAATTTGCATATATTGCATATAATAACTTTTATTAAAATATTTAAGGATTAATAATTAATAAATAATTATAATATAATTAATACAAAATAATAAAAGTATTTTTAATTTCATAAAAATTCAAATATATGGAAATATGTCTAATAAATAAATAAATAAATAAATAAATTTAGTAAACATTATTTTAAACAACATTTTCTAGAGACAGAATTTCATTAAATGTCCAACAGTGACTAAGTTCTGTTAACAATTTCATCCAGCTGCCTCAAACAGGAAAAAGGCCCATAAAAAGCCTTCGGGAAGGTGCAGGGAAAGGGCCGCGTTTCTCCAATCGGATGCTGTGCCGATGCACTGATCCCTTTCGCCTGTTATCGCAGAGGTAAAACATGAGTTTACTTTGTGGTGGTTGGTGTGGTAAAGCAGCTAATTTATTGCAGGTGACCACATTCCCACAGCTCTGATACAGCCATCGCTCACATCCACACCTTCTAGTTCCGCCAAACCCTTGAAATTCACCCCAGTGACCAAAGGGCCACATGGGAGCGGGCAGCAGGAATTTATGACCCAATGCAAGTCCCTCTGTGAATCTGCATGGACCAGGCGAAGCGGCTTCCTTCTCAGGTGCCTGTGGATGTAGATAATCAGAATCAGCGGAGGCCAGGCGGGAGGCCGCTGGAACGACTGCAGGTCCACAGGACCGTGACGAGCCCCGAGAACCACCGTAAATCCATCTCTGTCCACATCTCACCTCAGGAGGACAAAAGCAACCTTGTAAAACTTTCAGCTACTGTTAAACACCCGAGAGATATATGGAAAGAAACGGTGCCCAGATGGCATGGAGCGCGATCGGGAGAAGGAAACAGGCAATAAGGGTGAAAGTGAGGTGAAAGGAACTTGATTTGAAGATAAAGTGAAGAAACACGCAGTTTTATTCGTTCAAACAGTTCCTCATCACCCTTCACACAGACGTGCCACGGCCTACTATAGTTAACCATACAACCTCCATGCAGTTATTCAGATAAAAGGTATCAGTTTTCAAAGCCAAGCACCAATGCACATAAAGTGCATCGATATATAACTTCGCCAATAAAGTTAAAACATGCATTGTCTACCAAAGCAAGACAAACTTCAATCAAATTGCAATAAATCTGACTCTAAACATTTTTTTTTTCTGTTGACGTCACCTGTTAAAAAAGAAAACAAGAAAAAGTAAATGAAATAAAGATTATTGGAGTACATTTTTAAAAGAGAGAGAGAGAAAAAAAATCTATTTCAGTATTTTTACTTTATTTTTTATTTTTTTAATGTTTATTCCAAGTTGTTATGTGCCATTTCTTTGTAATATTTAGGTGTTTGTAACATTTACGGTCAACTTCTGAGTGAAAATTAAAAAAGTAAATTCCACACCATTTTTTGTTGTTGTCATAAATAACTAAAAGTACTAAATAAAAGTACCTTCAAATAATGGTATACCAAGACTACTTTTCTTTTTTTTAATCTTATATTAATTTACATTATTTTATAACAGGCCAAAATAAGACAATCCTTGAACAAAAGCTTCTAAACTATCTTCATTTTATTCATTATGAGTCTGATTTATTTTTTAAAAATTAGTTAATTTTAATGAACTAGTTAAAATAAGAAAATAAATAAAACAAAATTAAAGAAAAATAAACTATAAATAAATAAATAAAATATTTAGTTTATCAAATGCTGCTCTGATTGCAAAAATAAATGATATAATATTTAAAAACATACTGGTCCTGTTAAATAGTTTAACTTTTTGTTAGTAGCTTGTAATAATATAAATATTGTTTATTAAACAGGTAATTTGACTGAAGCTTCAAATCATGCTTTAACTTTAAATCGAGTATCTTGTAGCTTGACAAGTTGCAGTTTCAAAGCAGCTTCCCCAACACTGCCAATGATGACGTCAAGCCAGAGTCTCAAAGCAAACTTCCCTTATTATTTACAAAAAACAAACACCTTTCTGCGCCAACTTAGAGAAAAAGCTTAAAGAAGGAACTTTCTTTGAGAACCGTGAGCATGTGCTTGAATAGCAATTCCAGTAGAGAGGGTGTGTGCGTATTAAATTTACGCACAAACCATCTGATAAACCGATACCACAGAGAGATACGGGGTAAATCCTCACACGCGTCTGTCAGTTTGTGCGCTGATAGTAAAGAGGAGAAATGTGACTGCTAGATGAGAAAGATGAGAAAGGTTAAAAAGCCTGCATATGTGACTGCATGTGCATGCTTACATATGCTGGCATGCACTTCAGCTTTGCATATGCATAGTTTTTCCTTGATAAAGGAAAATGCAAATGAGCTATATGCAACAAACATTCTCATTTGATATAAAAATGTATATGCAAATGTACATCAGCAAACATGACACGTGCACAAAGACATGCTAACAATGTGACTGTCCAGTTGAGCTAATCAGGGAAAATTACGTGTGGGGCAGGGTATGTACCGCGCATCAGAAGAAATGTGATTGATGTAAAGTTGACTACCAATGATATTGAAGTGAGAACTACTAAAATACAGTGCAGGATGTGTTCAAAATAAGTCAAGATGAGAAAGAACTTGTTACTAAGGGGTAAAAGCAGAGTATGTATAGTTGCCAAGCAACAGCGCAACTTGCTGCATTCCAAACAAGTTCTAAATAAAAAGAGAAAATACATTTCTTTGGTAAAACAGAGTGAAAACAGTTCATATGTTTCTTCATCAGAACAGATTTGGCGAAATGGATGCAATGGATGCTCTGCAGTGAATGGGTGCCGTCAGAATGAGAGTCCAAACAGCTGAGAAAAACATCACAATCCACACCAATCCAGTCCATCATCTGAAGTGAAATAAAAACTTTTTGTAAGAAACAAATCCATCATTAAGATGTTTTAAACTAAAATATGAGTCCATAATCCATAATAAGGCTTCCTCCAGTGAAAAAGTCCATCTCCTGTTGTTTCTCACATCAAAATCCAGCCACAAATTTGTTTAGAGCTGTTTTGGCTTGTAAACAGTGCTTGATCTGTGCAGATTTCACTCCTGATTCAGACCAGAACACTTTTTCACTGGATGAAGCATTACTATGGATTAAAAACGTTTTAATGCTGGATTTGTTTCAGCTTTTGGCTTCTCAAGATGTTAACTGATGGACTGGAGTGGTGTGGATTACTTGTGGATTATTTTGGACTGTCATTCTGACGGCACCCATTCACTGCAGACGATCTATTGCTGAGCAAGTGATGCAATGCAACATTTCTCCAATAAACAAACTCATCTACATCTTGAGTGGCCTGAGGGTAAGTACATTTTCTGCCAGTTTTAATTTTTGGGTGAACTATTCCTTTAAAATGAGCTAAAACTACTGGCATCACATTTTAAAACAACTTACCTGTTGAGCGGCACAAACAGTCACCTTTAGTTCAGCAACCCTGCGTCATTAATAGAATAAAGGTCGTTTATTTAGTTTCATGTGGTCTTCGCCTCGTCTTCGAGATGTTACATCGAGGCTGTTCACATGTGCTCAAGAACAAACATGCGTCGGGTGCGACTGATAAACTTCCTGTGTTAACTGAAAGCGCTCGCATGCATGTAGACGTATGTGTGCATGAGAAAGAGACAGTCAGGAAACTGAAATGAGACTTTCTCAAGAAGCAACTGAGAAAAAAAGCAAGCCTCATAACCTCATTAACATCATCTTTAGAAACGATCCCACGGCATGATCCACAATAACAATGAGCATTTAAAATGCACGTTCTAACAGTTAGAAGTGGCTTATAAAGAGCCAACTGTGTGATGATCCACTCAGAGCTGCTAAATGAGTCAGTTTAACCATTACAGGGTGATTTCCATTCACCCTTCACTCAGTCATTTCAGCATGAGAAAGAAACTAAAGCATCATCTTTGGGCCTCAGCTGTGAACTCACACACCCGCAGGCATCAAAAACAGCACTCGAGAAACTACACAGGCTTTAACGAGGAGGGAAAGTCCAGAACTGTAAGGACGTGTCACTGCTGCATAAAAATGAAGCCGTTTCTCTCTGTCTGTGTCATAAAAATAATAATAAATTAAAAAAACAGAACTGAGATTTAGGTCAAGAGTTGACTTCTTTATCATAGAATGGAGAAGCTCTAAATTTTTTAATAAATTATTTTATTATACTATTGTTTTTATTTTACATTAAAGAATTGATGTAAAATGTATTACTGGAGCACGTAGAACGTCCAGAAAGTCAGTTTCTCATAGAATGAAGAAGCTCTAAATTTGTTAACACTAATTATTTTATTATTTTAGTTCAGGTTTCATCATTTCATTTGACCTCTTGAAATATTAAAGTGATAATCTGAAAATTTAGCAACAGCACAGCTGTTAGTTTCACACTGCACGACTTGCCATAAAAAAAACAACAACTCAAAGAAGACTCAAAGTTTGGCACAATGCAAGAACCAAGAAAAGTTTTCAAACTCATAATGCATTCAACAAAACTCTCTTTCCCTAGCCTTTTCAATAAGTAAACATCCAAAAAGACATTCAATACGACCTTTTAAAATATTAAAGTAATTCTGAAAGTTAGGCAACAGGTTAGTTTCACTGTGCAAGACTCCCATAAAAACCCCAACAAACTAACTTTAAAACGCAAGGTCTGGCACAATGAAAGAACTGAAAAAGATTTCAAACTCACATTGATAAAACTCATGCAGTTTTCTTTCTCTAGCTTTTTCAATAAGAACATGTCCAAAATAGCAACAGGTTAGTTTCACTGTACAGGACTCGCGTAAAAAAACAAAAAACAACCTAACTCTAAAACTCAAACTTTGCATAATGCAAGAACCAAAAAAGATTTCGAACTCACATTGCATGCAATAAAACTCTCATGAAGTTTCGCTGCTAGCTTTTTCAAAAAGGAAACATCCAAAAAGTCATTCAAAACGACCTCTTCAACTATTAAAGCCTTATTATGCAGGTTAAGCAACAGGTTCATTTCACTATGCAGCAAACGAACAATAAAACCCAAAGTTTGGCACAATGCAAGAACCGAAAAAAAGTTTTCAAACTCACACTGCATGTGATAAAATTCATGCAGTTTCCTTTCTCTAGCTTTTTTTTCAACAAGGAAACATCCAAAAAGACCATTAAAACCTATTATGCAAGTTAAGCAACAGGTTCATTTCACTGTGCAGCACTGTGCAACGAACTATAAAACCTCAATTTTGGCACAATGCAAGAACTGAAAAGTAGCTTTCTGTAGCTTTGTCAATAAGGTAACGTCCAAAACGGCATGTTGGAGTCCACCATGCATCGGCTGGTTGAATGAGGTTAACCAGTGAAGTACTCACTAACCCACAGACCTGTGGTTTTCAGATTCAGCCACAAGATTTCAGTACTCCACTGACACTGCAAACCAGCACCTCGGTGTCGTCACTTTGCTCAAACACCACATCGATGCGCGTTGGAAGGAGATGAGAGACGGGCTGCACGAAAACGCAGACAATCGCCTCGGATACTCACCCCTGGAGAAGCACGACTGGTAGGACGGGAAGCCCTCGAAGATGCTGTTGGAGGCCATGGCGAGCGACGGCGGTGGCGGCGGCTGCTTCTCCTCGTCTTCGTCCGAATCCAGCTCTTCCAACTTGATCTGCTCCCGAATTTTGAAGGGCTCCCGGCTCGGCCCTGCAAAGAGCAAAAAATACGCCCATGACGACATGCCAGAGGCTTCCCTCAAATGCCCTCCACGTTCCAGCCCCTAAATCGGACCCCAAAAACACACCCTGAAACCCATGGTCGCCCTGCGCCGGTCCAGCGAGGCGGTTCTGTCCTTGGATTCTGTGCATGGTTCACAGACACGGCAGATTGCGATCGGCGGTCAGCCTGTGGTTGACTGATGCTTACCCTTGTGCAAAAGAGCCGGAGCGCAAACGCAGCGCTGTGGTTTTTTTCGGCGATTTGGCTGATTCACACGCTGACATCAACACGTATTCTCCCTCCCCCTCTCGCTCTCGAGTCCCTCTCGTCTATCTTTATCTCGCTGTTTTCTAGTGCCTAGAGAGCCGTGACCGGTCGCAGACTTGTTTTGTGGTTGTGGCGGCCCACAGAAAGCTTCTCCCTTAGTCAGACAACAAGTTTAACCGTTCCCCACAATTGGGAAAAAAAAAGCATCCAAGCACCATTGGGCCGTTTAGGTCACATGTTCTAGCGAATTTAATTCTTGTGCTTTTTTCTGCACAGGTTATCTGGCGTTTGGGCTGGTCTATCAAACCTCCACCTGTCCACATTTGCTTGAAAAGGAGGAAATAGATGTGGTCTGTTTCAATTGTTAGAGCGTGCGAGTGGAACAGAGGGGGGTTGAGAGTGAGTAGGTGAGAACGCAGCAGCGTTTAACAGTCGATGTGTGTGTGTCAGAGTTTCTGTACGAGAGTGAGGCCAGTCACACTGCATAAGTTAAAGCATGCAAATCCGTCTCAACAGAGGACACAATTACTCCTGTGTCTCAGACACCATAGAGGTGCTGCAGATCGTCAAAATTTACATGGTGCCTTTCGTGTCGGTCTCATCCGCTGATTCTGCAAGACAAATAGAAAATAAAATACAGCATCTAATCACAATAAACTTGCACATTCTGATTATGTCTGGTGTAAAAAATTCAGTATCCAATCAGATTTAAGCCATCATAAATGGCACTGCATTAAAAAAACGAAATATTCTGAAAAAATATCAATAACATTTCTATACTTTTAAGTGTAATTCCAGTGCCAAATCATTTTAGGGGTTAAATATTTTTACTTTTTAGCATCTGACATGAAAAAGTTGAAATCAAGTATCATATTTGATGTTTTTCATGTTACATTGTGCCTCACCGATCATTTCAACCTGTTGATTCTCCAAGACAAACAGATAACAAAATACAGTGTGTTTACTGACAATAAACTGGCAAGTTGGGACCACTTGGTCTAATTTATTTTTTAATTTTTTTTTCAGAATTATGGATAAGAATATCACATACTATATAAAAAGATATTTAAGCCACAATAAATGTCAATGCATTAAAAAACAAAATATTCAGAGAAAACACCTAGCGTGTTTTTGTTTTTTTTGTAGAGAAATGAAGTTAAAAAAAAAATAAATGGCATATTTGATTTTTTTTCATGTTACTTGGTGCCTTACAGATCATTTCAACCTGTTGATTCTGCAAGATAAACAGAAAATAAAATACAGTGTATTTACTGACAACACACTCACACTTGTTGGGTGTAAAAAATTCAGCATCCAATCAAAATTATGTTTAAAGAAATCACAATGCAAAGTGCAGAGACATCTATATATTTTTAAGTGCAACTCAAGTGTCAAATAATTTTAGAAGCTAAATACATTCACTTTTTGCATCTGACATGCAATTAAAGTGAAAATTAAATATATTTGATACATATTGACGAATACTTCTCATATTTTCCCTTAGTAAAACAAGATGCTATGAATGATTATGATTTAATGATTGCACCTGCTTCAATATTAGACTTAGTTACGTGTTTTTAATTCAGTGGAAACACATAAAAGCCAAAAATACATAAAAACATTGCTTTATAAAACAAAATATCAAAAATATCTACTTTGCAGATGTATTCCGCTTTGTTGATATTCTTGATATTCTAATGCAATGACATTTATATATTTTTAAGTGGAACTCAAGTAATTACTTTTAGCAACACACATGCAGTTAAAGTGAAAATGAAATGGAATATGTAATGACACATACATTATTTGCATAAACATTTTCCCTTTGCAAAACACGATGCATCATCACGCTGTGAATGATTGCATTACCTGCTTCAAATGCACGGTACCTTTCGTGACATTTTAATTCTGCATGAGAGACAATACAAGAGTGTTTATCAACAATTAACTGCATAACATCAAAAATATTTTCCTTATACAAACCGTCTGAATGAAATCTTCATGCCGGGTGTCGACATAATTGCAGGCCTCGTTACCGTCTCACCTGCCCTTAATGAAGGCATTGCATTACACGTCCAAGTGCATCATGATATCGCACAAGCCTCCTGTCCATCACGCACCTGATTAGGACGTTTCTTTTTTGTCTAAAGAACTCATATGACGCAAAACGCCCCCTGCATCCCCTCAAGCCCCTATTATCTGCTCGCCACACACCTGCGTTCACCTCCAGCTTAGACGGCCCCAAATTGGCACATGTGCACCTGCACCACGCCTCCAGCACATGCCAAACACACCCACACCTGTGTCCCGGCTCTCCGCTCGACCGTTTGGACGGGAGGTTTGGGAGCGGTGGGCGGAGGTGGTGTCGGCGTTTCTCGAGCAGATGCTGTCCCTCCTGACCCGGAGTCAGATTTCAGAACGGCACGCAGACACGCTTCCACAGACGTCAGTGCTGTAGAATGCCTGCTTGATAATGCTGACACCGTCGAGGGATTTCAGTTTGAATTTCGAATTTTGGAAGACAAAAACGAAAGGTTCCAAAAAAGCTTTGAACTGCAGTGTCAACGTTGCAATTTGGTGTGATATTTGTTATATGGCAAGAGTGGATTCCATTTGAGAACATTTTAAGTTCCATGATTCCAGACCTTGAACCAATACAATGTTCAAGGTCAGAAGAACCTGTCATATGACATCAAAAACTGGAATTGGTTCTCGATAAGGGGTCGGGTTTATGAACATCTTCTTGAGAAAGAAGTTAATACATTTCATAAGGTTTGTAAAAAAATGTCCAATTCTTGAAAAAATCTTAAGAAGTTCACAAAATCTTTTTTTCTTAAGGTTAATCAGGTAATAGATACCACCATACGTAGTTGATTGATTACATAAAAAAAAAAAAAAATTTAAATAATAAAAACTTTCTGGAAAGTTATTTAAATATGCAATATGCAAATGATGCATTATCAAAATAAATATGCATTGTAATGCATAGATTTTCAGAACAAACTCACAATTCTTGTTTCATTTTGTTGACATATTAAAGGTTTTTACAGAAGGGGTTTTGGATTTCTCTTTATCACTTCATGAATCAGAAAATACGGTCAACAGACAGAAAACAAACCCACTTTCACCATGATTTTAGGAATAAAATGTATAAACTCAAAACAAAACCTTCATAATAGAGCAAAACTGTAAAGTTTGTAAAGTGGTGCATGTAAGTGCTGCTGAAGAGGAGGAAAACATTGAGAAAACTGCTTTTCAAAATATGAATTGTAATTGAAATCTAAAAAAATGCAAGAAAATAAACACTTGTGTGTACACAAGTAAAATACACAAAAGTATATTTTGGATGAGTGCTTTCCACTAATCTGAAATTACACATTATGAAAAGCCAAAATCTCAAAAACAATGTGTTAAGCAGAAAATGAAACATTGTTACTTAAGTTTCGAAATTAACAAAAAGTTTAATAACCATTAAAGATCACTGGTGTGCACATACCTTGCAGTAGTATTATATACTACGTGTTATGCTGAAATAATTTTATTCTTAAATTCACTATAACTATTTAAGCAGTGTAAAACTCAGAGCCCCAACTATTATCAAAGTACAGTAGTGACAACTGCGTAAAAAGTTTATAGGTTTAGTATGTAATGTACAATTTAAAACTCATATACTCTTTCAGATTCTCTCTTTCTGTGTTTTGTGGACTCCATTGATGGACTTCCAGGAGTTCAGCCGATGGAGCGAGGAGTGTTTTTCTCAGGGATGAGGATATGCGCTTCCAGGATGCGGCACGATGTGTTGCCGTGGGAACACAGCAGGAGACGTGTGTGTAGGACAGCTGTGCGTCCCAGACATCAAATACAATAAATAAATAACAGATAGACAGCCCTCCTACTCACCCCTCACAGTTCTGCTAGACATCGTCAAGACACAAATGTTTCTAACACCATATTTAAATAGCAGAACCCTGGACTTTGATATGGTTCTAAATTGAACAATTAAGAATGTTTCTCTTATTTTCTCTTTTAGAGTTCTAAAATGCAGCCTGAAACTCACTGCATCAAAATCTACCTGAGGAAATCCAACACACACATCCCATGATTTAAGAGTTCAGGTACAAACATTCATCTCTAAACTTTTACAGTATCAGTAATACACAGCTGGTTTACACATCACTCTTCAAAATAAAGGTTCTTCTCATGTTTAGACTGAACAAAGGATCCTCTTCTAGGGCCAGATTCACGAAACGTACTTAAGCTAACTGAGACTTGTTATAGCACTTGCATATCATTGCTCTTTTGTCGATTTTGATTACTGCCATTGCCCTCATTTGGATAAAAGCATCTGCTAAATGACTAAATGTAAATGTAAAACAAAGAGTACTGGAGTATGTTTTACAAGAAAATAATGTTTAATTTAATGTGTTACTTGTCATTTCTTTGTAATTAATTGTGAAATTTACTAACAATTTCTGAGTGAAAATTGCTCATTTTTTGTTAAAGTTTAAAACTGTTAAAGTGAATTTGACTAATTTTTACTAAATCAAACCACTTTTTGGGCACATTACAGTAAAGAGAAAATCATGCATTTAATAGTTCTTTATAATTTCTCTACAAAAACATGTATCCTACAGATTTTTCTCATGACTACTTTTTTGCCTGCGGTTGAAGTGAAGAGATAAAAACAGGGACTTTCCTTGCATATTTGGTTCTGTAGATCGTCTCGGTGGATAAAGACTGTAGTCATGATGAATATACAGTAATTATTAAACCCTGAGTCACGGCATGCCGGGAGTTCAGCAGCTAGAGGAGTGGCGTTTGCATGTGTGAAAGCCTACATAGATGGCAGAGAAAGAAGCAGGACATTTCAGCAAACGTGTCCATTTGCTCTCCAGTTCATCTCAATGCCATCTAGGAGAAACAACTGAGATATTAAAGAGATTTGTCTGTGCTGCGGGGGAGGGAACGAGGCAGTGAGGGAAGCGGAGAGCTATGCATGTATGGAGAGATCCTCCAAACACCTGCTGACATTCCCACTGCTGGAGGAGGATGAGTCAGGACTCAAGCAGCATCCCAGACAGACAGAACAGCAAACTGTGAGAATTCCCCTCCCAGGCGACCTCTGTTCCTGTCAGTCCAACACCCTCTGCTCTTTCACATGACGGCGACTAACAATCTGCCTCTTGTACAGAACTGACAATAAACCACTGATCACTATCCAGGCTGGATAATTCACTAGAATTAGAAAACAATCCGCTGCGCAACAATTACACTGAAAAAAAAAATATTAGAAAAAAAGATTTATCATTTCAGAGGAAACATTCTCACTGTCAGCATTTTAAGCCCTACCTCTCCTCAACTCAGCATAAGTATGTTTAATACTTACTGTTAGAGGCTTGATTTAATCACTAACTGCAAATATAAGATATTTTTACTGGAATCAAGTAATACATTTGTGCTCAAATGTTTGGGGTTGGTAAGATTTCTCACCAAGGATGCATTTATTTGATCAAAAAATACAGTAAAAATTGTGAAATATTTTTACAATTTCAAATATCTGTTTGCTATGTGAATATATGTTAAAATGCTATTTATTTCTGTGATCAAAGCTATATTTTCAGCATCATTACTCCAGTCTTCAGTGTCACATGATCCTTCAGAAATCATTCTAATATGCTAAATGCTGCAAAAGAAACATTTCTGATTATTATCAATGGTGAAAACAGTTGTGCTGCCCAATATTTTTGTGGAAACTGTGATACATTTTATTTTTCAGGATCTTTGATAAACAAAAGTATTCATTTCATTAAAAACAATCCTGACAGTAATGCATATGTGTTAAAAATAGTCAAGAAATCTCATGCAATCAGTAAACACAAACAGATATTCTTGAAACAGCTGGTTATGAGAAAAAAAAACAAAAAAAAACTATGGCATTTAACCATGACCTTAATATAGAGTGATAAAAATCTGTTTATTTTGGGATTTTATCTTCACTGCTGCTGAACACACTAAAAAAAGCAAATTGAGGCATTGGAATTGTTACAAACACACACACACACACACACACACACACACACACACACACACAGTGTGAGAGTTAAACGTAATGGGGAAAACATCCCAGCGCTGCTTTGGCAGACAGTACCTGACTGTGATGCAGTTTAACAGAGCATGACAGGAATCTTCAGTTAATAAAACATGAAGCGTTAAATTGTATTTGAACACTTAAAAGTGTTTTAAATGTCATTTTTTCACAGTATCTTTGAATCAGCTGGTGTTTTAGTGATTTTTAGTGGATGTATGAAGTTAGTTCTCCTCAAGTTCACACGTGTGTCCTTGCAGAGGGACCACAGGTGGAGAAAATCATTGTAACACGATCCATTAACCACAAACAAACATGTTACTGACTATCTTCATCCTCAACACAGATATTGTTTTAGCATTTAAACCCAGCAAACTTTATGAATTGTTTTGATAGTAAAGTGTGTTTGTGAATCTTTCTGTACAATAAATGACACTTGATTTGATCATTTATATCTAACAAAATGACATTCAGAGATAAATAACTATGACTTAAGTGTTTAATACTCTTTTATATGGAAGCTTGATTCTGTCACAGGATGAAAAAATTTAAAAGGGTATAAATGCATAATTTTGAGATAATACACTTGCAATTCAGAGAAAACAAAAGCCTTAATTTTGAGGTTAAGAGTCATAATTTCCTATTTTATTTTTCATTTCATTGTGTAAAAAAAAGAAAAAAAAAACTGAACTGCAACAAGGATTTAGAGAAAAAATGCACATTTTGAGAAACTCAGAATTGCAAGATATAAATGCACATTTGTGAACTTGCAATTCTGAGAAGAAAAGTCAGAATTGCAAGATTTATAAACAGAATTGTTAGATAATGAACACACAATTCTATAAAAAGTCTGATTTGTGAAAAAAAAAAAAAAAAAAATTGGTGTAAACTTGAAATTTCAGGAAAAACAGGTTGAATTATGCAATGAAAAGTCACAATGACCTTTTTTATTCCATGGCAGAAATGGTTTCCATACTTTCGGGCCGCTGTAATTCTGTAGAGCAGCAGGAGGTCAATTCTGTGACCCATTACCTAGAATAGCTTAACAAGATGAGCAACAAGTGAGTGAGTGAGTGTGTGTGTGCGCAAACATGACAATGAAAGAATGAAAGATTAAAGACAGAGAGAAACAGCGCATATCTTTCTGTATGTAAGTACTACGGTAATGTTCATAACTGTCATTGTTTGGCATTCGGCCCAGCAGCCAGTGAAACATGACACCAGGTGAAGCAACACGAGGAGAAAGCAGAAAGCCTACGCTTTGTGTTCGTAACAAAGACAACGGCAGCGCTTTGATCCTCAAACACCCATGAGTCACTGAGACCCCCGAGACACGACAGCATTTCTGACCACTGACCCATCAACATATAATCATCAGACACACATATACACAGACACACACACACACACACACTCATGTTGGTATTTGTGGTTTACGGGGACTCTCCATAGGCGTAATAGTTTTTATACCGTACAAACTGTATTTTCTATCGCCCTACACCAACCCTACACCTAAACCTACCCCTCACAGGAAACTTTGTGCATTTTTAGATTTTCAAAAAAACACAATTTAGTATGTTTTTTAAGCCTTTTGAATTACGGGGACATAGGCAGTGTCCTCATAAACCACCTTCAAATTGTAATACCTCTGTCATACCCATGTCATTAAACAAATTTGTGTCCTCGTAAACCACAAAAACCAGTACACACACACACACACACACACACACACACACACACACACACACACACACACTCACACTCACACTCACACTCACACACACACACACACACACACACACACACACACACACACACACACACACACAGTGTGTCTCTCACCCACACAGTGCGCTTCATTCCTGAAAGGAAGAATGATATGATTACATGTGAGGCGTTTAACCCAGACAGGCTGGTGAAATCAGGTGTTCCCTGCTACAAAAACACAATACATCAAAACACTCCTAATGAATGAAGTGTTCTTCTGTTTCAGACAGAGCATGTGGGTGAATCATTAAACCTGTCGAGAACATGTCCAGGCCATATTTCAAGCTAAATTAATAACTTTTTTTTAATTGAAAAATATATATATTTTAAAATATTTAGCTAGTTAGTTTTCATAAAATTTTATTCAGTTTTAGTCTTAGTATTTTGAAAACGTGATCTTTAAAAGAACCTGAATTAAAATAAAATATATTAAAAATAAAATATATTTTTTTTGCAATTTACATAAACTTACATATTTACAGTGATTTAAAGCAGCTGCAAAGCAATTCAACCATACATGCATGCACAGAAATGATAAACTGGCATGAAAAAATGCCATAATGCAAACAAATTATTATGGAAGACAATCACTCATTACTGTAAAGCAAAAACAAACTGGACGGAAAATATAATAATTACTTATTTAAAAACCAGTGGTGTATAAAGTACCTGAAAGCCATACTTAAGTAAAAGTACAGATACCTTACCAGAAAATTACTTTAGTAGAAGTTGAAGTCACCGTTTAGAATATTACTTGAGTAAAAGCCTTAAAGCATGTGATATAAATTGTACTTAAAGGGATAGTTCACCCAAAAATGAAAATGCTGTCATCATTTACTCACCCTCAAGGAGTTCCAAACCTGCATGAATGTCTGTGTTCTGCTGAACACAAAGGAAGATATTCTGAAGAATGTGGGAAACAAAGCAGTTCTGGGGCACCATTGACTTCCATAGTATTTTTTTTTCCTACTATGGAAGTCGTTGGTGCCCCAAAACAGCCTGGTTACAAACTTTCTTCAAAATATCTTCCTTTGTGTTCGGCAGAACAAAGAAATTCATACAGGTTTGGAACTCCTTGAGGGTGAGTAAATGATGACAGCATTTTCATTTTTGGGTGAACTATCCCTTTAAGTATGAAAAGTATTTTTAAAAAATTAAACGTAATTAAGTATTGAAAGTAAAAGTACAAGTAAATGCAAAATGGAAAAGGAGCACATAAATACATTAAAAAAATGTTTATACACAGTTTGAGTAGCAAGATTGTGTTCAGTTTTAACTCTTTCTTCCATTTTGTATGTTTGGGTAAGAATAAGAAGCACTTCATTCGGTACTTAGTGTCTTTCATTCCAACGTAAGAAAACATTTCTGGAATCTGCATCTGAAATAGCATTTAGACATATTTACACAGTTTAATGTATTTTAACCATGCATTTAAGCAGTTACAGATGCATAAATAATGCTTTGTTTTAAACATAAAACGTTGAATACTGATATTTGAAATTATTTAAAATATGAAAAATAGTCGAAATGTGAAATTAAAACTGCCAGTAGGTGGCAGCAAGTGACTGTTAATGAGTGATTCATCTGATTCATTCAAAGGCTGATTCATTCCGAAACAAAGCATTTGACTGTGTTAATGAGTGAATCACTGAATCATTCATTCAACCGATTTGTTCAAAAAGCTGATTCATTCAATAAGTAAACACCGCCCATTGCTCAGAGATGCAAAACAGTGTTGTGATCTTTGTTTGGAGGGTTTTTTGTTGGCAAAATTGAGCAAATCTGGCAATATTGTGTCTAAAATGTAAGTCTGCTAACTTTATTAAACTAGTATAAAATGATTATTACATTTGTTATTATGCTGATATCTGGATTAAATACGGCACTCTATGTAATTTATAAAAACATAAAAACATACATACAGAAGCATTTTTGCCATCTACAATTTAGAATGCCTTGGATTTTGAATTTTAATAGACTAATAAATCACGTGCGTGCACTCTCTGTGTGAGATTTGGTGATATACTCGATGTCAGATCGCACATCATTACAACAACACTTACCATATTATCGCAGACGATATACTGTAGCCTACTGCACACCACACTCCAGCCTCGACTTGAGTGGAGAATAACGCAAAATCATCCACGGTTGTGCGCGCACTTGTTTGCACATGAGCACAGGTGTTTTTTAGGAGTCTAACGCCAGACCACTGATTCGTCAAACCTGCTTGCTTGCGATCTGTGTTCTTCTGACTTTGGCTGCCTCCGAAAACTTAGGCAGCTGGCTTGCTGCCTCGCTGCCTTATGAGGCAATGACTTTGCAGGCAGCGTTTTTGCACGAAGGCATCTCACGAAACTGATTTCGGACGCTTTAATGATCTACAACAAAACAGAACGAGTTTTGGTGATAACTAAACAAATATTTAATTAATATAATGCTAATTTCTCGCTAGAAATAACATCAAAAGTGCAAAACGTTAATCAGAAATATACATTTACATGCAAACTAACCACCAAATGCAAACTTTCAGACGCCATATTTATTTTTTAGCTCAACCGTCACGGAATGGAACGCACAGGATTGTGGGATATCAAAGGCAGCGAAGGATACATCTATGCTGCCTTCAAAAATTGATCAGATGAAGGTGTCTCATGAGACAGGAAGTGAAGCTAACTTTGGATTCGAATGTGCCTTGATGCCTTCCTGCCTTGGAATGCTGCCTCCGAAGGCAGCATTTTTTCAGTTTTCGGATGCAGTCTTTATCAGAGTAAAAGTATACATTTTAATTAGGAAATGTAGTGGAGTAAAAGTAAAAGTTGACAGAAATATAAAGACCCAAGTAAAGTACAGATACCTATTTAACCTGTGCTGAATTAACATTTGACTTTATTTACTTATGGATTTATTTAACTGTATTTATACATGTTTCTGGCCTCATTCTGAATGATTCATCAGTGAATGTTATTCTAATGAAAAATGTTTGGCTTCATCATGTTTCATCAAAATGAAACTTCCTCCACGTCTGCAATCACACTTACATATTAAGTCCAAATGACACTATATTATTTTTTTCAAATACGCAGTTTCTGTCCAAAACATGTCATGTTGTTCTGTGCAAAACACCTCACATTTCATCATAATAGAGATTTTAATGACAGAAGGTCACCTTGAAATGACACACACACACACACACACACACACAAATACCTCCTCTACTCTGTCATGCTTGCCATGACAAACACGCACGGACGTTGTGTGTGTGATATGCGTTTTATCTGTCTAACTGCTGCTGGATGATGTCGTGATGAGCGATCACCGAGCCACGCTGGAGCAGATGTGTGTGATGAGACACCGGCTGACAGGACTGGCTTCTGGCTTACAGAGAGACGAATCTCTGAAACCATTCACTGGTGCTTTGAAACGGAGTCAAGGCCTTGAAAACACAGATGACTGTGCTATGTGTGTTTGTCGCAGAGGGTGTTTTGACTGTAAGAATGTTGTTTAACGTCTGTTTGATGGTGTGTGTGTGTTAGAGCAGCAGTTGAGCGTGTGCTCGAGTTTTCCCGAGTGTATGTGAGGGACGACACTAAATCGAGACGCTCGCAGACAGATGTGAATGTTTTCACACACATTTCTCATCATTCCAGTAAATGTATTTAGCAGACGACTCACCACACACTCCCTACAAAACACACACACACACACACATACTGGAAACATTCACTCAGCCTTCAGTATGGGAGAGACTGGAACACCTGGTCTGATTTAGTCCATAAAAAGTTAATATTCAAATATTAACTGCGTAATATTTGAATATATTTACTTTGTCACTTTTGATCAATGTGATGCATTTTTACTGAATAAAAGCATTATTATTTTTTGTAATTTTTTTTGTTCTGTAGTGTATATTAAAAATTTAATTTTCCAAAGTTTTTGTGATTCATATTTAAAGATTTATGAAAACACATTTGATTGTTATGGAAACTTGTTTCCGCCATGGGATGAAAAAATTAAAAAAGGTAATTACGACTTTTTTCCTCACAGTTCTGACTTGCGAAGTATAAACTCAGAATAGTGAAGGAAAAAAGTTAGACTTATGAATTTGTATATTAAGGAAATATTAATATATAAGGAAATATTTGTATATTAAGGACATATGCAAAACTTGCTAATGATGCTACAATGCTTTGTTTGGTTGCAAAGGTTTTCTGAGGTGTTTTTAATGCGTTACTATGTGGTTGCTAGGGTTGCTGCTTACCTGAAACAATAGAGTTAAGTCTCTAAGACATCAAGCATGAGGTTCGGAGGGACACCTCGTCCTATTCACCCGCTTTCAACACTCTTAAAAATAAAGGTGCTTAAAAGGTTCTTCACAGCGATGCCATAGAAGAACCATTTTTGGTTCCACAAAGAACAATTCAGTCAAAGATTTATTTATAGAACCATTTCTTTCTTACCTTTTTATAATCTGAAGAACCTTCTTTCACCACAAAGAAGCTTTTGTGAAACAGAAAGGTTCTTCAGATGTTAAAGGTTCTTTATGGAACCATTTAGACAAAAAGGTTCTTCTATAGCATCGTGAAGCACCTTTATTTTTAAGAGTGTATTCCCATCTTCATTCCCAAAAAAGTAAATGCAAAAAGTCCCCAATTCACTCACAACCTACAGCTAATAAGCCCAACAATCTCTGATCATTACAAAGGCCTTTGAGAAACGCATTGTGCTTCTATCTCAATTAAATTGAATCTATCTTCATGATCAATTCACACCCCCCCACCCCATCCTCTGCTCATCGCTGCATACAGCTCCACAACAGCCGGCAGTAATTAATGGACTGAGCGTTATCGATGGCGTTTAATCTGCTAATTAGTCGAGTATACGAGGCAAATGGCGTGACAGAGGGTTCTGACCCCTCTTCTGTATGTCAGCCCATCAGAGCCTTAAAATCACACAGCCATGCATGAAGTACTGCAAGAGCACACAGCGCTGACACACGGCGTCCGCTTCGGTAATTAAAAGATGCTAAATAAAAAAGAAAACTAACAAATACCAAAAAATACACATATGAGAAGTAAAGGAAACTTTCAAAATGTTAACAAGTTACAAAAAATAAGCTCACTAAGAAAAACTTTTTATTGCTCAAAAGTTGCTCATTTAACCATCATGCTGTGTTCGCATTTCATTTTGATCCAGAGAGGATTTTATTTTTTCCTGAAAATGCTAGTTATTGCATTGGACTAAAGCTTACTAAAATTCAAAAATTTTGTCAACTTGTTTTCTTTCAGTTAGCACAGATTTTGTGTTTCTTTTTGGAACCGACTGATCGTAGGCCTCGTTGATCTGAGCTTACGCTCCTCAATTTTTGAGCGAACATTGCCAAAATTATTAACAGATAATGCTTTTTTCACTTTGCTGTTGTGAGAACTTGTAAATTTATTTCTTAAATGTATTGATCAAATGTTTTTTATTTATTTGTTTATTCATCTGTTTAATTTAATGCTCATGTTTTGTTGTTTACATGTAATTTATTCATTTACTCATTTTATTTATTTATTTATTAAATCTAAAAAACAAATCTGAGAACCAAAATTCTCAATTTGCTCTCTATTTAACTTCATTGCTGTCTAGAAGAAACTACTAGGCTATTAGAAATGTCTTATTTGACTTATTAATTAGCTCATTTTACTTATTAATTAGCTTATTTAGTCTTTACAATGTTTCTCTAGATGATTCATCTGTTGTGGAAAGGAAAGAACACTATATTTGCCTCCATTTTTAATGGACTTCCTGAAGCATCTTCCTCCCCTAATAAACACAGTAAATCGCCCATTAATGATTTACAAATCCTGCAGTTTGCGGCCATCTTCTGCGTTAGCTGTTGCAAAAGAATTGTGCAATAACGAGTTAGACGGCCATTTTTACCGCGGTGGGCGGGCGTGTTGATAACACTGTTCAGCAGGTGATTGGTTTAAAGCCTAACGCTGATGAAGATGACGGATTTGTTACTTTCTGGAAGCAGTGGGCAGATCTATCGGGGGCCGTCTGATCGTTAACTCCCCGTTAGGAGGAAACGTTAGCGACCCCTAAGAGTCCCACTGCAGCATGTGTAAAAACAGAGAGGATCTGAACGGCTCCCCCTGTGCCGCTAATAAAACACTATTGCTTAGTTTATATATTACACCACTTTCCACAACAGGAAACCTTTCCTTTTTTCTTTTTTCAGCAGATGATCATGCATTTGTTATCAGGAGATGCTTATGTTATAATTAAACATACTTCTAATAAATAAAAAATGCATTTATCTGATCAATTATTTTATAATTTTTCTTACAGTGATTTTTGGCAATTAAAATAAATGAGTTGACTTTTTTTTCTTATTTTTTAATATGAATAAATGAATTGAACATGAATTCAAGAGATCACGTTACTGAATATGATTGCAATGATTATGACACTGCTATATGATTTAATTTTTTAGTTGTGGAACAGGCCAAAACCACAGCTAAATTCTAATCTAATCTAATCTAAAATAAAATAAAATAAAATGTACAAGTTCTCACAACAACAAAAACAAATAAACAAGTAAATAAATAAAAAAAATTATATTTCTTTACATTTCAATGTAATTACATTACATTTACAACAAAAAATTAGCATAATGAGATCATTTCAAATAAGACTAAATAAATAAACAAATAATAAAATTGAATAACTAAAAAATTACATTTAAAACAAAAACAATTAAACAAACAAATAAAAACAAACTCATAAGTAAATAAAATTACATTTAAAATTTTCAAAAACATGATCATTAGGTTAAACTTAGAAGAAAAGAAAAGAAATAAATAAAATTAATAAATTTAATGAATACATTTAAAAAAATAAAATTACTTAACTTTTTTTTTTCTTTTTTCTTTGTGTATTACTTCTTTTTTTTATATGATGAGACACCAAAGTGTGCCCTATTTGCAGATAATGCCACCTCTTTTCATACAGCATAAAACACATGCATTAAAAAAGAAAAAGCGATGTAAGAAAATTCTTATGAAAAGAGTGTAAGAGTCTTATGGTTTTTTTCTTGCTCTTGGGCTGATCCACAAGGGGCCAATTATCTGCGTTCCCCTCGTCAAACCCTCTGACCCCACACACGCACCCAGAGCAACAAACAAATACTCTCCACATGCTGTCATCACCTTAATAAGCACTTCTGCTTATTTATATTCCTCTTAAAGTAAGTTTGTTCGTTTACATTTTAGGACAAAACGGGCAAGTTCATATTAGCGTCAGTCACAGCTTCAATGCTAATCAACTGAAGTTGTGTTTGCATGTGTGTGTTTAAGTTTATCTAAATTTAGACACACCGCAAGCTACAACAATCACACCCCTCGACCTCCAGTCATTAGAGCCGCGGTTCAGTGGTTTATAGATGGGGTCAAAGGTCGCTGCCCTTGACATCGGAGCCTCTGGCCTGGATGTAGCTGGTAAAGACCCCACACACACACAACATCTTAAAGTAAAACCACCACAATGTTAACAAGCGTTGGGTTTTTCCTCATAAACACAGTTAGAGGTCACGTCTGTGTCAAGACTGTTGTTGAGTTGTGAAACGAGAAGTTAACACAACTGAATGACCACAGCTTCAGAGGTCATTCTGAGTTCCTGAGCTCTGATGTCTGACTGTTGCAAGAAGTTTAAGGGTGTTTTGTGGACTGTCAACATCATATTCACCATCACTCTCAGAAAAAAAAAAAAGGTACAAAAGTTATCATTGAGGTGATATCACTGGGGTGACATCTTTGTACCTTATTTATCCCAAAAGAGTGCATATTAGTACCTAAATGGTACATATTAGTAGCTTTTAATCACCCCAGTGACAGCTTTTGTGCCTTTATTTCTGAGAGTCATGTAAACTACCATTCAAAAGTTTGGGGTCGGTGAGATTTTTGGAAGGGTTTTGAAACAATGTTTTTGAAGTCTCTTCTGCTCAACAAAGCTGCCATTTATGATCAAAAATACAGTAAAAATTATGAAATATTATTACAATTTCAAATAGCTGTTTTCTATGTGAATATCTGTTAAAATGTAATTTATTTCTGTGATCAAAGCTGAATTTTCAGCATCATTACTCCAGTCTTCAGTCACATGATCCTTCAGAAATCATTCTGATTTGCAGCTTAAGAAACATTTCTGATTATTATTAATGTTGAAAACAGTTGTGCTGCCCAGTATTTTTGTGGAAACCATGATACATTTTTTTAGGATTCTTTGATGAACAGAAAGTTCAAAAGAACAGCATTTATTTGTAATATAATTTTTTTTTGCAAAATTGTACACCAAATTATTTTCAGTGTACAGATGTGTACTATTTTATTGTACATGTTTTTATTATTTTTATTAAATGTACAAAAATGCATTTAAGGTCAGAGTTCATTTAACTCTACAATAATTTGAATTGCAACTAACCCAATGATGATCTTGATATAACAGTAAACGTGTGCGGGTCGGTGGGTGTGTATTAGTGCGGTAAAAAGGCACCGTTTGCTCTTCTTGAGCCACCTGTTTTATCTCTCGCCTACTTTCTCCTACTCCAGTACTCTCTCTCTTTCTCTCTAGTAGATCAAAGATGTTAATTACTGAACGCCTCGCTCTAACACACACACACACACATACACACTTGCAGTGAACAGGCCGGCCATGACACTTGATCATGCACATGGTAATTACAGCACGCCTCAAACTACTGACACATGATCACCACGCTGTCAAAGGCGGCCTAATTACAGCTCACGCTCGCACACACGCTCGCAGACAATTGCACAAACGCCAGCTACAGGTTAATTACAGACAGACGTGCCTCCAAGCACACTGTAATGTGAGCTAATGAAGCAGTTGGCAGGTGTGTGGAATCATGTTTGAGACGACTGAAGCTGACATCACTGAGACCTGCTCATAAAGCAGGGAACAAGTATGCTCAGAATGTAATATATGGACAATGATTCAGCTACTATGTCATAGGAGTTTCTTTCAAGCAGATTTTCAATTCAAACCTTCTTCCAATCTTAAATCTATCATTACACCAAACTTTGTTCAAGTTTCAATCTTAAATTATGAAATCAATCATAAAATCAAACTTTTTTTTCCAATCTTAAAATCTGAAATCCATCATAAATTTGATTTTTTCAAGATTTTTTCAAGTTTCAATATTTTTTTTATGAAATTCATCATAAATTCAAACTTTTTCCCTCAAGAGATTCAATCTTAAAATCCATCACAAGTATACACTTTTTTTCCTCTAGAGTTACTGTGTTAAAATATGAAATTCATCATAATATTTAAAGTTTTTCAAGAGTTTCAATCTAAAATAATTCCATTCATCATAAATTCAAACTTTTTCAAGAGTAGCTGTTAAAATTTGAAATCCATCATAATTTCAAACTTCCAAGTATTTCCATCTTAAAATACAAAATCCAGAAATTTACAAGAGTTCCCATGTTAAAATATGAAATCCATCATAAATTCACTTTTTCAAGATTTTAATCTTAAAATATGAAAACCATCATAAAGGAAAAAGGGGGAAAAACAATTAGTTTCTAAAGTAGAACATAAAATCCATGACAAATTCAAACTTTTTCCAAAAAATAAAGAACTCTATTATAAATTGCAACTTTTTTCCAAGTGTTTCAATCTTTAAATATGAAATTCATTGTTAAATTAAACTTTCACATAAGCTTTGAATTATCAAAAAATATGAAATCTACCACAAACTCATTTTTTTTCAAATATGAAATACATAATAAACTATTTATATCCTAAATAAAGAGTGAAATGCACATACAGACTTTGTGTGAAAATGATTTAAATCAATTTGAACAAAGATTGAGTTTGTGCTTTAGACAGAATGCCTATATTATTTGACAAAGTATTATAAAACAGTGTGCATCGCCCAACATTAAACACTTCAAACAGTAGCATGCTACACTGTTACATTATGTTGCATGTTTAACGGCCTGTTTCACACATCTAGCATCAGCAGTGTGCAGACGACACGTTTCCCGCTCATATTAACGGGTTGCAGCATTCACACCACATGCGCAAGCAACACATGGCTATTTTCACTGCCCCTCACGTGCTGAACCATGCTATTATAAACTCTTACTTTGCATTTGTAATCCCATTTTAGGTAATCAACTTCCACCTAAGAACACAGCCACAGACAGAGAGTCTATTTCAGAGACTTCAGTCTAAATTCACTTACATCAATTTTAATGATAAAGCTGGTCTGAAAAACAAAAGGCTGTTGGAAGAAAGAGAGATAAAAGACACTGAACAAAAAAAAGGAGTCAAAGAGAAGCACCTTAATTTGAATGTTAACTTGGAGAGAAAAGACGCTTTGTGCCGGCCAACAGACAGAGCGATGATTTCCATAACAGAAAGAACGGCCCGTGGACTGATGCGTTTACTGAAATTGTGCGTCATCAGGGCTTATTACTTTTGGATGGAAATATATTCTAAACAAAGTCTACACAAATTTTCTACAAATTTCCATTCATGTCTATTACAGTGTTATTTTAGTATTATTTATAAACCATTATAATATTTATTTGTATTTTCAATATTAATTTCAAGTCAATTTTTTTTTTCAATTCTAACTTTATTTATCATAAAATATGAAATCTATTATAAAGTCCAACAGCAATTTTAGTATTACTATAGTATTTATTAAATATTTTGAATTAACTTTTAGTTTTTAGATTTTTAGTTTTCATTTTAATTTCAGTTTAAGCTTTTTTTTGCATTTGTCATTTTTATTAGATTTTGTTATTTTTTATATTTCTATTTAGATTTTAACTTATTTTTATTTCAGTTGAAGTTTTAGTCATTTTAGTATTTCAATTTAAACATTTTATTTCAGTTGGTTGCCAATGCAACATTTCTAATTTTCATTTAATTTATATTTTATTTCAGCTTTATTTCAGTTAGCAAAACTATTTTAGTTTTAATTGTATAATATTTATATTTTCTATATTAACTTCATAATAAATAACTGTTTTAAAGGGGTCATATGATGCGATTTCAAGTTTTCCTTTCTCTCTGGAGTGTTACAAGCTGTTTGTGCGTAGATAAGATCCCTGAAGTTGCAAAGACTAAAGTCTCAAACCCAAAGAGATATTCTTTATAAAAGTTAAGACTCGACCACGCCCCCCTAAAACGGCTCGTTCAAACACGCCCCACATCTCTACGTCACGATGTGGGAAGATTTGCAGAACACCGCCCAAATGTATACACAATGAAAGAAGGTGTAACTATTATTCTGGCTGTAGTATTGTTGCTGCCGCCGGTGCCATGTCCTGGAGACGCTGTTTCCCCTTGTGAAAGCGAAACTACTTTGTTTGGGCTTCCAAAAGAGGAAACAACTAGAAATCAGTGGTTAAGTTGTATTTACAACACTGTTCCAGAACAGTTCAACCCAAATATTCAGATGTGTGCAGCGCATTTTACGGAGGACTATTTCCTGAACCTGGAAGAGTAGCCTGCCAGCTGTGCTCAAAGACTGTTTCTATAAAGTGGGGCAATTCCAACTTTGCAAGGACAGTCTGGTGCTTCTGACTCACAGCCTGTAAGTATGTTTTCTTATTTAAAGAATTTGCCACTGACGACTAAAACGCGAGTTTTGAGCAGTGTAGAGTAGTGCTTGTTGTTTGTCGTTTCTCCGATCACAAATGCAAACATGGTGTTATGTTTACATGGCACGATATGCAATGCGACGTGTAAAAAGACAGTATAAGTCATTATAATCAGTAATTATGTCCCCACTGGACGCAACAAATGCCTCGTTTGTAATGGGTTTTAGTCTCGTCGCGCCGGGACATGGCATCACATTATAGTAAGGGGCATAACATTTCCGTCTCACACTTGAGGTATTCGGCCAATCACAGCGCACCGGATAGCTGGCCAATCAGAGCACGCCTCGCTTCTCAGAACGATGAGCTTTGTAAAAATCGGCGCGTTTCAGAAAGGCGGGGCACAGAGGAGCAACAATAATGTACAGTATGTGGAAAATAATGTGTTTTCTGAACCTTAAACCACATAAACGCATTGCATTACACCAAATACACAAAATAATGTTGTTTTTAGCAATGTAATATGACCCCTTTAAGTTTTTTATCTTAAAATATGAATTTCATCATAAATTTAACCTTTTTTCAAGAGTTTATATTTTATTGTTATTTAGTATTATTATACTTTTATACTATTATACTTAATATTTCTATGCTGATTTTAATTTATTTTTATTTCAGTTGTAGTGTTACTATTTTTATTACTTAAACTCATTTTATTTCAGTTGATTTTCAAGGCAACAGTTATAATTTTCATTAAAGTTTTTCATCAAATATTTATTTATTTTTTTTTACTTCAGCTTAATTTTGATGAACGAAAACCATTTTTAATAGTTTTAGTTTTAGCTAACAATAACAACACTGGTCTATTATTACAGATGTCAGACTTTTCTCCTCTAAAAAGCAAAACAAGCTGCTAATGTCTGGCTACACAGGACTAATAGTGTGAGGGCCGGAGGAGAAACAGATGATGGGAATGTGAGAAGACAGTGTGGAGTGGAGAGAGCCCTGTGTGTTTTTCCTCTCCGCTTTGCTTCATAATTGATAAGTAAAGTTAGTGCCTTATCTAGGGTAAGCCATGACTTCACGTACGAACTGACCGTGAGGCTGAAGAGAGTACGGCTGATCTCAGATCAGATGTTGAACTGGAAGAGGAGGCGTTTGGGACGGTCGATATGATCTGAGATCAGCTGGCGGTGTGTTGGAAAGCAGTGACTTGTGGTGGAAGCGGTTGCTCATGATGGCAAAGAGGACAAAGGCGAACAATGTCTGTGGCTGTTTTACTATGATGAAACCCACGATTTCACAACACACACACACACACACACACACACCCACCCACACACACACAGAGCTCCTGACCACAAGTTCCCATGAAGCTCAGCCACAGACAGATATTATATCTTTCAAATATCAAATCAATATGAAACAAATCATAACAACCGCCCTACTGCATATTAGCTTTAACTGCCTAGTGAACTGCCTGCTGTCACGGTCTACATAGGCAGCTGACTTCTAGGGCAGCATACTAACTTAAATATAATATCATAAGAGACTGATTTGAAGTGCAGCAGTAAAGCATATCCACGTACTTCAACTTAAAAACTTCAGTACATTTGCTGCTTTAAATTTTATATTGTAATAAATTTGGCTGCACAAGTCATTTCAATTTAAATCATATTGAAGTGATTTTAAAAATTGAGTTGAATCTTGTTCAACTTAAAAATGAAGTTGAAATTGGTTAAATTATTTTGATTAATTTAAAACGTAACCACTGATCATATATATATTTTTTAATACAAATATATATAAAAAGCAAGAAAATACATTGCACATACATTTTGCATAAAATATTGGATCAATTTTTAATTACATTTAACATTTTATTAACACTACAGTTCTGCATGAAATCTCTGCTGAAGAAGCAACCTAAAACAGTCCAGGTTTGCCAGTCTTAGCTGGTTTTGACCAGTTTAGCTGGTCTCCCAGCCTGTTCCAGTTAGCATTTAGATGGTTTAGCTGGTTGACTAGCGACTCATAACAGACCAGCCTAACCAACTCTACCGGACTAGGACAACAGCTAACCAATCTGGGCAGTTTTTTCCAGGATGGATATAAACTACATTGATTCTCTTGCCTTGAATGTCTACACAGAGCATTCTGGGATTTCTTTGAGGTGGCGCTTATAATTTCTGTGCCTCTAGCATCACCAAATGGAAGTTAAGCAAAAATTAAAAAAATATCTAGGCCTAAATTTTAGATTTATATTTTTGAATTGCATATAAAATGTCCATGCATTAGGAAAACTCAGTTTTAAAGGGTTACTCCACCCCAAAATGAAAATGTTGTCATTAATCACTTACCCCCATGTTGTTCCAAACCCGTAAAAGCTTCGTTCGTCTTCACAACACAATTTAAGAGATTTTGGATGAAAACCGGGTGGTTTGTGTCTGTCCCATTGACTGCCAAGTAACTCAGACTGTCAAGGCCCAGAAAAGTATGAAGGACAGCTGCACCACATGGATACATTTTCTACGTTTATTTACGCTTTGATTTGAATGAAAACAGCATATCCGTGTGTTGCGGCTGACACAGAACAGCATACGCAGTTTGTGTTCAGTGGATACTCTCCAAAATGGCGCTATGGTGACGCAGAAGAGACGAATTGTTGAATAAAGTTGTAATTTTTATTTTCTTTGCATACAAAAAGTATTCTCGTCGCTTCATAAAATTCAGATTGAACCACTGATGGCAGATGGACTATTTTGACGATGTCTTTCATACTTTTCTGGGCCTTGACAATGGTATTTACGTGGCAGTCAATAGTTTCCCGGTTTCCATCCAAAATATCTTAAATTGTGTTCCGAAGATGAACGAAGCTTTTACGGGTTTGGAACGACATGGGGGTAAGTGATTAATGACAAAATTTTCATTTTGGGGTGGAGTAACCCTTTAACATGAATAAACTAATAAACTTAATGTGATGCATATATTCATACATAAACGAAGCGGGTAAGAAACTGTCAGTTTCCCTGGTCAAGAACAAGCTCCAACAAACAGAAGCCATGTTTTTATTTCAGCACTGGCTTACAGTTGGCTCTGCAGACTAAACTGGTTTGATACAGGAAGTATTTTAACATTCTTCACCTTTAACGTATATTGTTGTCGTCATACTTTTTTTTTTTTAAATCTATTTCTCTGCTAACTTCTCTTTTCAGTTGCGGTGAAATAGCTGAGTTCCTCTTTCCAGCAGTCTCATATCAGAAGCCACTCCTATGCAAAACACCCGTGTGCTGCATCACACACCCTGCAGCTGATCTCAGGTCAGTCTGCTGCGGTACATCTACAGGAAATCTGCCCTAAAACAGAGCTGAGGTCAGTCTGTTGAAGTCATGTGATACAAGAAGAAAATGGCTTTCACAAGGCTTCAATTGTTAGTGATAACAGACCACAGCAACGAGTAATAATGGTTAGTGGTTATAATGTTCAATTACCAAATTTATTTACCATGTTTAACATGGTACTCTGGAAAGAAAACTATATTATTATGGTCCAAAAACTTTATGTCTAAATTTAAGATTTACGTATTTGAATTGCAGTTTTAACATAACACCACCTGTGTGACAGAATTTAGCATTTTTGGAGCTTTGGTGGGCCGACATTTTTTTTTTTTTTTTATTATCTTTTTTTGTCGCGCACCCAACTTTTGCCAGTGATGTGCATGCTTTTGTTTTGTTTTTGCATAGTTTTAACATAAACTAATACACTTAATGTAAAGCATATTTGTCAGTCATACATAAAAGGTCAGATCCCTCCACTCAAAAAAAAAAAAAAAAAAAATCATAGCATAGTTTCTTATTATTTTATTATTTTACTTAAATAATTATATTTACAAATTACATTTAATTAAATTGCTTAGAATCAGCATAAATCTGTTCATTGTGAAAACAAGCATTATTCAGTGAGTTAAAATGTAAGAGAAACATTGGATTAATTGATGATAAATATATAAACCAGGTTATTGTGCATTTAAAGCACATTGATCTTATAAGTACAATTATAGAAATCATGGTGTTGCTATAGTACTACAGCCATTTTTTTAATATATATATATATATATATATATATATATATATTATTTTTATTTAAAGTACTTATATTATGTGTACAGTATGTCTATATATACACCATTTTTATGTAAAGGTTTAAAACCAATTACCAATTTTTGATTACTTATTAAAACTAATCTGAGGTCAGTCGGGGAAGGCTTTCACATGGCTTGAATTGTTAGTGATAGTTGACCAGCAATGAGTAATAATGGTTGGTGGTTATATTTATGGCCACGGCCATCTCTGTAGCACACAAACTGAGATGGAATTTTTATTTCTGCTAAATCAGCATAAAATAACCACAATGAATATATGACCTTCCCATAAACCAGAACAGCTACAGTACATTTACACATCAGCTTTGTCTAGAGTTGTAACAGAGCTAATCTTTTAGTTAACTTGTTCTCTTAAGAAACTGCTTCACACAGTTTGGTAATGAACTAATCTAATTGTGTTTAACTAGTTATCAGGGAAATGGTGACATAATGTTACAGAATATAGACCAAAAGTTGTATTATAATAATCTGTACAAAACATTTTCAAATAATAATTCTACATGAGTGCAACTTGAAAAGACTTTGATGTTAATGAGATTTCTGTCACTGAGATGCGTTTCTGGAAACTTCTGATTCACTGTGGAAATTAAAACATCTCCATAACCTGTTACTCATGTAGGGGGCATAAACAGAATATAACAGCATCATCAACACTTAGGAAATGAGTGTCTCACACCTACAAATCCAGCTGGAAGTCATTGCTCATAAAATATGAACCAACGTCTTACTCATTTAAGCAATCCACCGTTTTAATGCCCACAGGATGAATTACAGCTTCATTTGATATAAAGAGCTCTGGAAAATATCAAAAAAGGCCCTGGAATCTGGATCATATCAGTCTGGAGTTTTGGTTTTTCTCAAGATTATTGATTTCATCTACTTCGACTTCGACTTCAGACTCACAGCTGAGGAGGAACAAGAACCTTCTGGGTTTGGAGCGCCATCTATGGGCATTACATCAAACAACAGTGTGACCTCATGTTCAGATTGCATCATCTCATTTTAAGCTTTATATTTACCATGGTAGCATTTAAATAACATATTAATTTACTATACAGTGGAAAGAATACCATGGCATTACCACTATGGTTCAAAAAACATGCTACTAGTAGTAATAGTGTTACTATAGTACTATACCCAAAATCCATCATAATACCATGGAAATTACACACACACACACACACACACACACATATACATATATATATATATATATATATATATATACATATGGGTAGTTGACACATCGATGTGTCCTATGGTGTGACGGAAAAATGTAAAAAAATTTACCTCTAACATTGAAGATAAACGTCTCTCATGCTATTTGTAACTAAGAATGAAGATTTTTCTCATGTTATCTGTATGTTAAGATTTTTTTTCTACATTTTTGCTGTCACACCATAGGACACAGTCCAATTTTTATTTGTCAACTACCCATATATAATATTTTTATTTTTACCATGTTTATATATTAACAATTTTTTAATGTAAAGGTTTAAAACAATTTAAGTACTTCAATAAAAATATTTTATATTTAGAATAATTACTATAAATACTATAAATATGAATATAATTATATATAAATAATACTATATGAATATAATTATATCTAAATAATATGCATTTTTAAGTAAGCAATTAAGTATATACTTTAATAATATTTATTTATATACTTATACTATACTATATGTACTTATACTATCTTATTTAATACAAATACAAATAGATAAGACCCTGGAGCACAAAAGCAGTCTTAAGTCGCTGGGGTATATTTGTAGCAATAGACAAAAATACATTGTATGGGTCAAAATGATCCATTTTTCTTTTATGCCAAAAATCATTAGGATATTAAGTAAAGATCATGTTCCATGAACATATTTAGTAAATTTATTACCATAAATATATCAAAACTTAATTTTTGATTAGTAATATGCATTGCTAAGAACTTCATTTGGACAACTTTAAAGGTGATTTTC
>JAFVLL020004780.1:0-32997 GCA_021397915.2 Tor tambroides | reverse complement strand
ACAACAAATAAATAAATAAAATAAAGACAATTAAGGTTTCTCTCTCTCTCTCTCTCTCTCTCTCTCTCTCTCTCTCTCTGTTGTTGCATTATTTTCATGGCAATGAAGTACACATTAATGAAATGCAAATAAATAAAATCACTACATAAAATATTAAATTCATTAAATGAGGTTATATAAAATGAAGAATTTATATTAAATAAATTGTTATAGAAATGTGCACTACCATTTAAATGTCTGGAGTCAGTAAGATTATTTTTTTATTTTTTTATACAGGTTATTGAATAACAAAATATACATGTTATATGTGAAACACAATGCAACCTGTTATTTTTTATTTATTTATTATTATTATTATTATTATTATTATTATTATTACATCCATAGTAATGAATGAATAAAGTTATGTAAATGATTTTTTTTTCTTTAATTAACACTTTTATTCAGCAAGGGAATATTAAAATAACCAAAAGTTACAGTAAAGACTTTTACGTTGCTACAAAATATTTATGTTTCAAATAAATTTTGCTCTTTTGAAATTTATATTCAAAGAAAAAATATATATAACCTCAATGTATTCCACAAAAAAAAGCCTGAATGATTTCTGAAGGACCATGTTGCCATCTATCAACAAAAACAGTTAAATTTACTAATATTTGAAAACATTATTGTTTTTCACATTATGTATGTGTATGTATTTGTTTATTTATTCTAATCAAATAAATGTAGCTTTAGTGAGCATAGGAGCCCCTTTTCAAAAACAAACAAATCTTACTGATCCCCATACTTTTGAATGGTAATGCATGTAATAATCTTTTTAACAACTGCATTAGTTGTGTATTAAAATAATGAAACTCTAAAGACAATTCACTCTAAAAGAAGAAAAAAAAAATTGGGTTAAAAACAACCCCAGCGCTGGGTGAAATAAGGACAAACTCAGTGGTTGGGTTAAATTTTTAACCCATGCAGCCTTCTGGGTAGCTTTATTTAACTCAGCTATTGTTTAAAATTTACTATATGGATGGCTTAAAATGGACCCCAAATAGGTTGTAAATTAAAAAAAAAAAAAAAAAAAATCAGACACATAATTAGTAATGTACATTTATAAGCAATTTTAAAAAAGTCTATTATTAAATAATTAGTTATTCAACTCAATCAATATTCATTTTTTAACATATTAATTCATGTTAATTTTCAACCTATTTTGGGCTACGAAATACAGTAATTTTTAAGCAATAGTTGAATTAAATAAAACTAACCAGAAGGCTGGGCTAAACATTTAAGCCAACTGATGGGTTAAAACAACCCAATCACTGAGTTTGTCCATATTTCACCCAGCGCTGGGTTATTTTTAACCTAGAATAATTTTTTTTTTTTTTTTAATTTAGAGTGAACTACCACTGAAAATAATGTAAATTAGAACATAACAGTAATTAGCAATACATTAATTGATTTAATCAAATGCCTGAAAACATTACCGTAATTAGAACTTGTGGTTAGGGAATGTACTTAATTATCATTTTTTGTTTTAAAAGTATTGATGCAAAATGCAGGCTGTTAAGATTTCTGTAATGCATTGAAAATGAGAGTCAGGTTTACAGTCAGTGAGGGCATATAGGATACAGGGTCATACAGCTTTTATAATTCCATGTTTTATGTATCATAGTGAGAAACAGGCATTAGGGGCACTTGCTAACAATGTTTATACCTGGATCATAAAAAGATATAAATCCTGGTCTGTATTCAAAATGTCAGACGTTTAATCTAAAATATTTCACATTATAGGTCTTGGGACTATCCATGGCCTTCCAAAGAACCTCTACAAGGATATCAATTTAGATCCAACTGTGGGCAAATTTGGACAAGAGAGAGGTGGGAAGAGATCAGTCCAAGCTAGTTTGGAAAAACATAGAAACATGCCAAATCAGTGGAGACTTCCGGATACATGTTCTCAATAAGCTGTTGTGTGTTATAGGTAAACACAAACTTGCAGTGCTGTATATCTGCATGCAAACTCTCACAGATGGGTACGGCGCAGACAAGCTGACAGCCTGAGGCATTATATTTGAAAACAAACTCGTTTTGACAGCACGGAGGTGAAAGTTGTATCCAATTACTCTCGGAGAGCCTCGCAGAAGCAACATGACAAATATCCGCGCATATTCACCCAAATACACACCAGGCTGTAACCATGGCACCACCAGCCTGCAGGAGGAAATAGCGCTTCAGCCCACTGCACCCTCAGCTATTTTGTCCTCATGTCCATTGTGAGTCTTTGAAGTAGATGCAAAAGTCTTCTTCCTGCTCTCTTCTTCTATGTGTATATCTGCACTTACTCATTTCCAGCTGTATGACACTGAATCTCCATGAAAACACGTGACATACGTAAAGTGATCCACCCTTTGGAGGAATGCTGTTTTTAGCTTTTAGTTAAAAACATAAACACTTTCAGTTTGACTGCTTTTTGTTTTAAGTTTTGATTTTATTCACTCTGATTCTGCTGTTTTTTACACCATAGATATTTTTTATGTGTGAAGGTATAAAGAAAGAATAACCAACTTTATTCCAGATACACCATATAAATGTGGCATGTCAAATATCCAATAAAAAAAATATTGAAAATGTAGTCTAGCTTTATGAGAATTCGTTTAAGACAGCAATATAAGATGATGACTCTACATTTCTATACTAGAACAATGTTATTTCATGCAAAGCACTTCACATATTGTACTGAGCAAAGATACACACCCACAGATACACACACACACCTATAAATAAACAAAAAAAATTGCAGTTTGTTTAGTTTTAAACCAGTCTGAGTAACTTTATTAAAATATTATTATTGTGCCAGTGTTACACAAAACTAATTACAATAGCAAATCACCTACAGTAGAGCTGAAGGATAAATAATGAGGTTTCATTTCAGTTTAATACTTTGGTTTCATTTGACATAGGTGAGTCTAGTCATAGATGTGATCTGGCACAGCCTTCCAGCAAAATCAAGTCTGTCTAGATTGTCAAACGAAGGCAGAGCTTTTCGTTGTGATTCCAGTGAAGCACAAACAGCTCATATTGTATCTCTCCGAAACCTAAAAAGGTAAGGACATATATGATTTATATCTGCTCAAACTAAAGAGGATGTTTTTAAATAATGTTCACTATGATAGGGATCAAGACTCATATCATTTAGTACAGTAAATACATGTAATTTATCGTTTAAAAAAACTGATGTTGATTTGTTTTGATCTGTACACTTTAACTTAAACTGTAAGATACATTTTGTGCATTACATGCACATATCTGCTAAATGTATTTAAATGTATTGTGAGATTCCTGGCTACGGAATTTCTTCTGTAAAGATCATCCATCAAGAAAACAAGAAATTCAAACAATGAGAACACTTTTTTTTTTTTTCAAAACAAGTTTTGAACACAATGCTGTTGCAAACTAACAAGCACACATTCAATGGTAAATATTCATTCATGTGAATACTGCATGCAGACCTATAATGAAAAATAATGACATTTAACTAAAGTACACTTTAACACATCGGCTCAATATATCAATCGATATATCAACATATCCTCAGACTGGATGGATTCATAGACTGAAGCTAAAAATCTAAGTCTGTGAGCATCACACACTATGCAATGCAGGGGAATTCGGGAAATTCTTGGAGTTAGAGCTCAGAAATTATATATATATATATATATATATATATATATAATTAAAGTATTAGATAAATATATACATAATATGATACATAATTTATAAGTAATATAATTTTTCTGTTAACAGTGAGAAAATATTGTGTAAAACAAGCATTCATTTATTTTAGACAACTCTGCCATAATCAAATTTGCTTTAAATCAGTCAAACCTGGTTTGAGATTAGGGATGCACCAATATTAAAATATATTAATATGTAAGATTGAATAAATTATTATTAGTAAAACACAAAAAACTACAATCACATTATAATGTACATTATGAAAATGGATATTCATTTTGATATTTGCTTGATATTACATTAACCAAAATTATTAAATTATTGTTTATAAAAATGACTTCTGAGTGAGTGTTAGATGATGGCAAAGCTAATCTAAATGTAAAAAGAAAATGAGCATGTATAATTCACCATTCATAGGAATAAACCTCTAAAACTGTTAACCAATATGATTATTGAACATTCCTATCTCAGACACTGCCACTAAACTACTGTTTTTTGTTTGTAGGATTAACATCCTGGTATGAGTAAGACGTCTGTTTGTGGTGGCAGACATGAACTGGTTGTCCCTACAGGTCTTGCTTGGCGGGGTAAGCCAATACTCCACAGTCTTTGGCCGTGTCTGGCTATCTGTGGTGTTTGTTTTCCGTATCCTGGTGTTTGTGGTGGCTGTTCAGCAGGTGTGGAGTGATGAACAGAAAGACTTCATCTGCAACACCGCCCAGCCGGGTTGTACTAACGTTTGCTATGACAATTTTTTCCCCATCTCCCACATCCGTCTATGGGCTCTCCAGATCATTTTTGTCACTTGCCCGTCTCTCATGGTGGTGGCCCACGTCAAGTATCGTGAAATGAAGGATCAGAAGTACATCAATGTCCACCAGGGAGAACACCTGTATGCCAACCCAGGGAAGAAGCGTGGAGGGTTGTGGTACACCTACATACTCAGCCTGGTGTTCAAAGCCGGCTTTGATGCAGGCTTCCTCTATATTTTGTACATAATTTATCAATTCGACATGCCAAATGTCACAAAATGTTCTGTGGAACCTTGTCCAAATACAGTTGACTGCTACATCTCCCGTCCTACAGAAAAGAAAATCTTCACCCTCTTTATGGTGGTCACCTCTTCGGTGTGCATCTTCATGTGTATCTGTGAGATTTTCTATCTAATTACCAAAAAAGTTCGCAAGTACCTGCTCAGACAGCAACAACAGAATACCGTCACAAAGACCAATTACATAAGGGTGGATCCTACAGCCTCATCAAACCAGAATCTCAGCAACTCTGAAAAGGCCAAGGTCTCCGCCAGGGAGAAGGATTCAGAACCGGCATAAATATGGTCTGAACTGACTGTGACAAGCACAATAAACACCAATAAGACACACTGGATCTTGGCTATAATATAGATAATCCAGTCGTGCCATTTTTTTTTCTTGTAGATAATCATTTAAACAGAAAATGAGAAGGTCATTAGGGTGGTTCTCTTGAGTCTCATTCACTAAAGGAGCATACTGCCCCCTAGTGTGCAGAAAACAAAACTCTTTCAGAGAACAACATGGTGGGGAGACTGTAGTTAGCATCCTACCCCTGGCCTAATATAATAAATGAAAAAGTGTCCACAGTTATTAAAATCTGAGCTCATCCACAAAACACTGGTTAACAGTACACTAAGAGACTCTTGAAAGCTGGACTGCACTAAACTTGGTTAGTCTTTGCATTTTTCAAATCAATACTTTTATGATTTGCTCAAAAACAAATGTAATACTTCATGTACATGCACTGTATAATAATACTGTTTACAGAAATCACGTTTTCAGATATCTCACCGCAAGAGTGCCCTATATTTTCTTGTATATTGCATTTGTCCTTGTTTATTTTGCACATATGTATTTCAATGTAAAGCACTACTATGTAATACTAAATAAAGCACAAATAAGTACTCCATATTTGAACATAAAGATATATTTCTATTTCTAAATGATCACTGTTACAATTCATGGGAATATGGCAAAACGTAAATTTATTAAACATATATATTTAAGTAAATTGGCCAATTTTGCCTAAATAAAGAATTGCAGATGTGTATACCCTGATTAAATTCAAATGTGTAGCCTATCCAAATTACGTAGTACGTATGTCCTCCATAACAAAGGTTTACTGTTCTGACCTTTTATGGTATTAAGTGCACAAATTCCTGACAAATTGTCACATCTTTAACTCCTGGATGATGACCTCCTTGAGTGCCCTGATCTTTAATGTTGCTCAACTTGTCTATTTCCAAAATCCCCCACATGCGCTTGAGAGTGTCACGTGAAATACTTGTCCAGTGCAGGATTTTCACTTTGAGACAATGTATAGTCATTGTCATGTTGAAAAAAAAGTCCAACAGTGCAAGGAATGAGGAAAGGATACATCTGTTGTTTCAAAATACACATGTATTAATGCATTCATATTTAAGAATTTTACTGCGGGACCAGGCTCTTCTCACTGTACTGTCTCCCCCTTGGGACACTATTTTGAATGCTGTTACATCCAAAATGATTAACTTGGGCTTATGAGACCAGAGTATGGATTTCGTCTTGTGTTTGACTACAGCAGGAACTTCCTGTTGACAACCACCATGCATTTCAGTGCTGCATGTTGCATCTTTCCAAAAATAGCTCTTCACAAAATGAAAGTGAAGGCCCGATTATTTATGTTATTTATTTATTTTTGGTAAGGTGTACTCATTTTTGCACTTTTCAGTTTATAACATTGGTAAAAACATTTTCCTGATTAAGACCGAAATGCTTTTCTGGTAATTAATCAACCAAACTTGCTGCAAAATCACTTTCACTTTGTCTCCTTTGCAGTTTTGAACTTTTTGTTTTGATTTTGATCCCTCTTTCCAATTCTGCTGTGCTTTCATAGTGTTTTTTTTTTGTTTATTTTCTTGGTGACAATGTAAAAAAGAATAACTAGCTTTATTCCATATGCACCATGCATGTCAAATTTCCAATACAAAATATTGAAAATGTTGTCCAATTTTATGTGAATTTAGTTATTGCAGTAATATACACATGATATCTCCCATAAGGTATAACTTATTCCAGTCAGGTACAAAAGCCTCACACCTCTTAGAAACCACAAAAGGTAAGGACATGCATGATTTATATCTTCTAAAACTAAAGAGACTGTTTTTAAATAATTGTCACTACGATATGGATCAAGACTCAAATCAGTTAATAGAAAGAATAACTAAGAAAAAAAAAAAAAAACCTCCGTTTGTGGTGGCAGACATGAACTGGATGCACCTAGAGGTCCTGATTGGCGGGTTAACAAATACTCCACCGTGATTGGCCGCATCTGGCTAATTGTGGTGTTTGTCTTCCGTGTTTTGGTGTTTGTGGTGGCTGTTCAGCAGGTGTGGTATGATGAACATTTAGAATTCATCTGTGACACCACCCAGATAGGCTGTACTAACGTCTGCTACGATCAGTTCTTTCCCATCTCGCACATCCGTCTTTGGGCTCTCCAGATCATTTTTGTCACTTGCCCATCTCTGGTGGTGGTGGCTCACGCCAAGTATAGTGAAATGAAGGATAGGAAGTACACTGCCCACAAGGGTACACACCTGTATGCCAACCCAGGAAGAAGCATGGAGCCCTGTGGTACACCTACATACTCAGCCTAGTGTTCAAAGCCAGCTTTGATGCAGTCTTTCTCTATATTTTGTACTTAATTTATCATTTCGACATGCCAAGAGTGGTCACATGCACTGAGGAACCTTGTCCAAATATGGTTAACTGTTACAACTCCCGTCCTACAGAAAAAAAAAAATCTTCACCTTGTTTATGGTGGTCACCTCTGCTGTGTGTATTTTTTTTGTGCATCCGTGAGATACTCTACCTCCTTACCAAGAAAGTTTTAAAGTGCCTGCACAAACAGCAAGACTGCTATAGAAGGGTTGGTGCAAGGGTCTCACCCAGCCAAAACCACAGCAACAAGCATAATTTGCATGTGTAAGGGAGAGCGGAGCCCAACACTTTTTGGCTTTCTCAGTTTTTGTAAATCCACATGGGGTTCAGAGTTTATAGTTTGTCTACAAATATGTGGTTTTCTTTCATAATTAGAGTGTATAAGTTTTTCTTTATTTACCCCAAAAGAATGGAAGTAAAACATGACAACATGTAACATCTGAGGCCTACATTGTAACATGACCATACAACAGCTTAAAATGTTATCTAATCTAATTAAAAATATATATACACAAAAACAAACCAAAATATTTTGTCAGTAAAATAAAATTATTAACTTTTTCAAATAAAATAATAGTGTTTTTTAAGAATTTAAAAAACTAATTTTGGAGTTTGGCAATGAAGACATTGCAACCAGGGTTCCATGCTTGGGACGGCCCTGATCACATCACACTGCTATACAGCATAGTTCAAAACAATGTGGGAAAATAGATGAAGAAACACATTCAGAAAAACAGAGATGAAGACAACACTCCTCTTCCTCCACACACAGCTCTCACAGAACACGAGACAAATAAATGAGCCAAAATGCAAAATAATAATTTCTGAACATTGACTCTCAGTCTTTTTTGTTTCTCATGGTTTCTCATTAAAATTCATGAAAGTAATTAGTGTAAATGAGACCTATATCTCTAATGTCATAGAATAGCACAGATGTAATAATAGTGGGGCACATAATGCAGTGTTACAACGTTTTAAATAAACACTAATAACTTCAATGAAAATGTTCTTAAGCCAGACATTTGCTTTTGCCATGGTTAAATGTTCAGCGATATCTTCAAAAGATTTTTTTTTCCTTCTCCATATAGTGTTGATATGCCAAGTAAAGTGTATAAGTACTTAATTACTTTATTCATTACAGCATTACAGCTAACATTCAAACTTGGGCTTTACAGAAGAGCCAAAGATTCTTGGGTCTATATTTTTAAATGTCAGGTCTGAGCAAATCTTAATCTTAAATCTCTTAGATTATTAATTGCAATGTTTGTTGGCAAACAATGGTTTCATGTTTTGTATGATGCCTTTTTTAGTATTGCTGCTACATCAATTGTTTTTGTGTTTATAATCATTTTATGGTTTAAAATAATGGAGGAAAAGCATCAATAGGTTAATTAATGGCAGGTTCCACTAATGATGATGACAATAATAACTATTGGTAGCCTACATTGTCACAAAAGTCAGTGTTTTCTCTCTCTTTCCAGTAACGATGAAAATGTTCGATGTTTCAGTACGTGTCTGTTCAGAAACTGACAACAATAAAGTTAAAAGTTAAAAAAACAAAAAGTGACAACTAGCCCCGGTCTCCCATTTATATGAGGAGAAACAAAAATTTATCAAAGCCAAGAGATGTTATGTACATCCTCAACCACTCATTAACAATGTCATATATATCGTCTTACCTCAATATAACAACTTCATCCTCCTCCAAATATGGTTTAAGACAAAACCTTCCACATCAACAGAGTGACTCACAGTTTCTGCTATGAGCAATTTTCCATGTTTTAACCAATCACACGAGACTACCTTTTGACAAACGTGAAAACGCACCAATCAGCTCCAGGAGGCGGGCCTTAATAAATACAACCAAATCGCTGCATTTGCTAAAGATCCTCCGCGGAATGAGTTATCAATACGGACAGGTAAAGTCTGTCTTCCGGGTTTAGATATTTTATATTTAAATGTGTACTGTATGTCTGTATGTATGATTATTGCATATTTGTATTGCTGTCTAAACTTTTACTGTTGGTGTACAGGGAAATTGTGCATAATTATGATGATTCCGATCGCGTAAACTTTGTAGAAAGACTTTTTAGGCTAGTCGGTTAGCTCTGTAGCTAATATGAAACATTTGATGGTATTTGTGTGTATGATGAGAGAGTGCTGTTCAGTCACGTATCATAATGTATAAAATGACCATATGTTTTACATCTTTATCTTACATAATGTCATACAACAAAGGTACAAAATAGAGACGTGTCGCTTAGATGTACCCTACCCTGTACCATATACCTTTGTTTCAACCGGGTTCTACTACTGGTGTAAAATTACAATAATAATAACAAAAGTATGAGTTTAGTAAGTTAGTATCATGTTATTGTACAAACTTCCGTGAAACAAAAGAGAAGACGTTACACAGTCTCCAATCACTTCATTGAAAGAAAAAAAAAATGCTGTGAAAGTGAATGTTGATTAAATATATCATTCTAACTTAAATATCTCCTATATTAATATTATATGAAAATCGGTATAATAATAAAAAATAATACTATGTAAATGTTATTATTCCATGGAATAATAATAATAATAATAATAATAATAATAAAAATAGCATAACGTGATGATGAGTAAATGATGACAGAATTCACATTTTTGCTTAAACACTTTAATTTAATTTATTGCTTTGGTGACATATTTGCCTTTTCTTATGCCATTTAACCACATCTACTTCTCTCCTGATGTTTTATTGCAGTTAAGCATTTCAAGTTACTCATGTTTATTGCAATACAAACTTTTCATTATTTGTTTTTAAAGGGTTATCCGGGACCAGGTGGTAACGCTCCCCAACACCACCCCCCTCCAGGGGCACCGTATGGAGGTGGTCCCGCTGGTGGACGGTATGGTTCACCTTATGGCGGTGCCCCTCCAGGGCAACAGTATGGTGGAGGGGCTCCATACGGGTCTTATGGTCAACCTGGTCCAAGAGCACCGTACGGTGGGGGCCAAGCTCCAGGAGGTCCTTACGGAGGCTATGTACAAGTCCAGGGAGGACCATATAGTCAGCAGGCACCTGCAGGTTAGAGACGTGTAACTCTGTTTTGTTTTAATTTGGCTGAGTATCATATATATATATATATATATATATATATATATATATATAAACTAAATTATTTATATGTGTGTGTGTTTACAGTGGTACCAAAACGTATTTTTAGACACTTACACCAAACTTCTATGGATGTCATTACATTTAATAACTAAATAGCATTTGTTTTAAAGAAAGTTAGAATAAGCTTCATCACATCAGGTGTTTAAAAACATTCAACAAAATACATTTCTAGGTTTGATTTTAAATCTCAAAATACTTTTTAGGGCCACTATGTACACTACTGTAAAATGTTTGGGATCAGTAAGATTTTATTTATTTCTTTTTCTTTTTGTTATTAAATACTTTTAGTCATCAAGGACACAGTAAATTGAATAAAAGTGACAGATTATACTTTTACATTGAAACATTTTCTATTTCAAATAAATTTTGTTATTTTGTATTTTATATTATAACTTTATATTCATGAAATAATTCTGAAAAATGTACCACAATTTCCACAAAAATATAAGCAGTGCATCTGTTTTCAGCATTGATAATAATAAGAAATGTTTCTTGAGCACTATATCAGCATATTAGAATGGTTTCTGAAAGATCATGTGACACTGAAGACTGGAGTAATGATGCTGAAAATTCAGCTTTTGTCATCACAGGAATAAATTACATTTTAAAATATTAAAATATCAAACACTTATTTTAAATTGTAATAATATTCACAATATTACTGGTCTTGGTGAAACTTCTTTAAAAACATAAAAAAAATCTTACCGACCCCAAACAATAGTTCATATCATATTAGTTCCTCACTTTTTGGTTAATGGACTCCACACTTCAATGGTTTCAATAATGATTGAATTAATAATTTAAGCAAATAAATGTCATCTCATGGGAATGTGATACTGGATTTGGAATGTAGAGGAACAGGAATGTGGTTTGATACATATAACTTTTTTTTTATCAGAATGTTTTCCACAGCTTCATACATCTGCAAATGCACTGTAATAGATGTTGGTCCAGCAGGTGAATTTTTCCACATGGTCCCAGGTGTGGTAGTCAGCAGCTTCAGGCTGGTTTGACTGATGATGTCTGAGTGTCAGGGTTGGCAGCTAAGACAGCGCGAGCCGCTGCTGTTCCATCAGGCGTGCAGTGGCCGAGGGCTGTGAATAAAATACGAAAGAGAGAAATTTATGAAGGTGCTACAGACAAGGTCCTTGATCCTCCTGCACTGCATCTGTGTCATATGCCCCTCACTGAATGACTGATGCTGATACACTGCAGGATGGCAGAAGCAGCTTGTACTGATTTGGTACAGAATGTGCCCACGGGAGAATTAGAGTGATGAGCGTGGTAATTCTGAGCGAAGGGGTTCGGTTGTATGTGTCCTTTCGCGTTTATGTCGGTAAGTATTCTGTAATGTCCTGTGGGAAAGGCTGTCAGATTCAAAGACTGTCCTCTGAACAGTGCTTATCCCTCCCGAGGGATACAGTGACCGTCTGCGCTTCACCAAATTGCACAACTTATTCTTGTCCCTCTTGGGATCGAGACGACACAACGCTGACAACCCATGCTTGTTCACATTGAACCCATTTCCAATATGTTCTTCAAATCTGACCTATAGGACTGCTTGTCCTCATCATCGTCTCGCTGTCATTTTGCAAGTAATGAACTATTTTTTGCACATTTATGCATACGCTGCATCCGAAACGGCTCCATTCAGTACATAAAGGAAGGCGCATGTGAATACAAATTAGCTAATTCAATCCCAGCTGTATACACCAGGGATATTATCGCTACCCATATATTATAAGTAAACATTAATTGAAATAAAAACAGTAAAAAATGTTTTTAAGATTTTTTTAGCTTGTTGCAAACACATTTCTCAATTTCTTTTAGTTTAAGTTGAAGTACTAAAATAGCTAAAACTTAATAAAAGCTACATCGACATAAAAAAACGAATAAAAGTGATGAAAACTTGAAAAAGTAAAGTAAGGGTTTACTCCAAATTTTTCTGTAATTTAATTGCAGTTACTTTTGATGTAATTGCATTAAATACATTATAGACTGTAGAACAATTCTTTATAAAACAATAGTGAATTTAACTTTAAAATGTAAAATTGATGTTAAAATGCATGTTTTAATGTAACTTTTTAATCTCCCTTTAAATACTTTGGTCTGTTCAGGAATATTTTAGTTTAGTTTGGTTTTATGTTATTTCTTTGAAAGAATTATAAATGCTGTTTCATGTCTATCCTTGTATTGTTGAGGTTGATATGTGATTTAAAAAGTAAATAGTAATCTTTTTTTGATGTGGTTTCTACTATTTTAGGCCTTTGGTTAACTATGGTTAAATGATTTGTTTTGAGCTGAATGAATTATCTCATATCAACAGACCATGAAGAAATACATTTGATTTGCATCTAGCTCACTAATGTAGTCTGTTTTCATGTTGTAGGTAACATTCCTCCTGGTGTGAACCCTGAGGCCTACCAGTGGTTTTCGTCTCTGGATACAGATCGCAGTGGCTACATTAACGCAAAAGAGCTGAAGCAAGCACTCATGAATTCCAACAACTCCTCTTTCAATGACGAAACCTGCATGATGATGCTCAGTGAGTGTTGCTATTGTTAACATAACCCTTCTGACAACGGCTAAATTTTTGAATGGATGCTTATATCACCACATAAATAACAGAATGCTGCAGTGTCACAATAACAATACAAAAATAGAAGTCATCTGATGACATGAATCAGTGCTTTGTCTTCATTTCCAGATATGTTTGACAAGACCAAATCGGGACGTGTAGATGTATTTGGTTTCTCTGCGCTGTGGACGTTTCTGCAGCAGTGGAGGGCAGTATTCCAACAGTTCGACCGCGACCGATCCGGATCAATTAACAGCAATGAGATGCACCAGGGTGAGTAAATTAGAGGTCAAGAGAGAGACCCAAGAGAACACGTTTGCAGTAAAGTCAACATGTTCACACTGTTATGACAATAGTCACAGTCACTAAGGCCAGATTCCAGCATTCCAGTGGTGGTTCCATTCCATAAATATTTCTTACCAGTCTACAAACTGTATTTATATATGTGTGTGTGTGTGTGTGTGTGTGTGTGTTTATTTATATATATATATATATATATATATATATATACACATTGCATATTTCTGACAAAAAAATACAACATAAGACAGTCTCCATCTCAGTTGTCTTTCACAAAAAATATTAAGAAATTCTGAATTCTGAGTATTTTCATTTTTGTGGTTTAATTTGAGAAATATTTCACGTATGTACACTATACAATTAAGAAGTCTGAATGGTAGTGTAGATTTTTGACTGTTGCTCATCAAAGCTGCGTTTATCAAAAATACAGTAAAAAATAGTAATAGTGTGAATTATTAGTTATGTTATAATTTAATGTTTTAAAATTTAAAATGTAATTTTTTTCCTGTTGTGGCAAAGCTGAATTTTTTAGCAGTTGTCAGTGTTGCACGATCCTTCAGAAATCATCCTAATATGCTGATTTTGTGCTCAAGAAATATTTATGTTCAAAACAGATGTGCTGCTTTATAGTTTTGTAGAAGCTGTGATGCTTTTTTTCAGGATTCTTTGATGAATAGAAAATTCAGAAGAACAGCATTTATTTGAAATATATATATATATTTTTTTGTTACAATGTAAAACCCCAAACTTTTGAACAGTAGTGTATCTCCACATAAATTTTGTATGATTAAAAAAAAACAACAACAACAACTGTGAATCTGCTCTTATAACATACACCAGGAGGGTCAGATTGTCATTCTTATAATTGCATATAAGAAGACGACACATATTTTGTTGTAGTTCCTAAAAAACAAACAAACAAAAAAAACCTGCCAGCCAGTTGCCAGTAGTTTTATTTGCCTGTGAAAGTTCATTGTTATTCAGATTTGTCACTTAGTACCAGTGTTACTTTTGGGCTCTTGCTGTGCTATAGCAAAGTTTGGTCAACTTAATCACAACCAAAATCTAACCACAGGAAGTTTTCATCAGCTAACATGCTTATATGTGTATTTCCTCAAATCATGTTTAAGTCATTCACATAGCATATCACTTATCTTTGTAATTTGCAAAGAGATATGTTTACTGCTCATAGTTCCAGGAATTTGCATTTAGACAAATCATAATTACAAATAACATGAATTAGTCAGATTTTCAGGGAAAAAACAACAACAACAGTTGTTTAAATATAGAAGGGTTCGGTGACACATACACAAGATGTAGCCGTCACAGAAGCACGGAAAAGACAGTTGCTGAGCTTGTGAACCCCTTTTCCCATCTAATCCTGTGCAGTTGAATACACCATTATTTGCAGGGCTGATTTCATTGTTAAGACGTCATGAAAAATTGCTCTTAAAATAACCTCTAAAATTGTAGCTGTTATCTTGCAGTGTCTTTTTTATACTCATTGATTTTGTATGAAAAAGTCTCTTCATGACTGCCAGAGCAATATTTCATCTGCAGCGATAGTTGAAGCCATTATAAAGATGTGAATAGGCCTGAAAGTGTATGGCTGATTACTGGTGACCGACAGAGAGTGGAAAACATGGTGGATACAAAAAAAATAGTAGAACGGTTTAACAGGGCCTGTGGAGAGAAAATGAGGGATTTAGGGACCCTTAGAGGCTTTGTTGGGGGAAAATCCTTCTAACATGGTTCATTCCCTCCACTTTTTGCTGCTGACTCATTTAAGAAACATAAACCTTTATGTAAAACAGATTAGCAGTGTAAGCATTCCCTGATTTTTATTTATTTATTTAAAGAAAGTAATACTTTTTTTTCAGCAAGGATTCATTGAATTGATCAAAAGTGACAGTAAAGACATTTATAATGTTACAAAATTTCTGAAGGATCGTATGACACTGAAGATTGGAATAATGGTTGCTGAAAATTCAGCTTTTACATCACAGGAGTAAATTACATTTTAACATATACAAAATATTAATTATTATATTAAAATGTGAATAATATTTCACAGTATTACTGATTTTGCTGTATTTTTTTCAGATAAGATGAAAGACTTCTTTCAAAAAAAAAAAAAAACTGTATAGGGTAAATGTAATGTTTTTAATTTACCACTTTGTTTCTTATTTCCCAGCATTATCTCAGATGGGCTACAATCTGAGTCCTCAGTTCATTCAGGAGCTGATGAATCGTTACTCTGCACGCGGTGTCAACGGGGTTCTCCAGCTGGACCGCTTCATTCAGGTGTGCACGCAGCTTCAAAGCATGACCCAAGCATTCCGCGAGAAAGACACCGCCATGACTGGCAATGTGAGGTTGAGTTACGAAGACTTCCTTTCTGGTGCCATTACCAGACTGATGTAAAGGGCTGCATCAGCAATTCAGAAGATGATCTGAATCTGAATGTACAGCATGCCACTTCACCCTATCAACAGTGTCTTTCACTGCAGCATACCCTGATTTGACCACATTTATCTGAAAACTATGCTCATTAAGCATTGCCAGCTAGCCAAATAAAGCACTCACCGCAAGAGACTACCATTGTGATTATGGTTGTCTGTAATGCAGCCAGTTATTCAAGACTAAACTAATGCCAAAAATATTAGTGGTACATGTGAATAAAATGACATTAGCTATGCAACTAGCACTATTTACTAATTAATGGGCGTATGTCATAAAAGTATAATTACATTTGATTTTCTTTGTCAGAATGAACATTTCTGTACTTTTTAAATGTTTGCAAAAATTCCTGATTATGAATGGCTTGAAATGAAAATGTTTAGGTTTCCCCTCCCATGGAAATTGCTTTATGCTTTTTTATATGATAATATTTATGCTCTCCTAACACCCTTTTATAACCTTTGCTTATATATTGATATTTTTTCTGATGTTTTTTCTTGCAATTAAACAATGCAATTAAAGTAATTCAGTTTTGTTGTATGTTTAATTGTATTTTCTCATTTATTTCTCATTTTTCCTTTTTTAATTTTAAAATAAATGTTTTCATTTTAAAAAAATATTGTGTCTGAATTGAGTATACCATATATGTACTATATATGCAATTGAACCGTATTGTACTATTATTATTATCAGTCAAAAATGAGCTTTAAAGGGTCAGTTCACCCAAAAATGAAAATTGTGTCATCATTTACTCACCCTCAAGTAGTTCCAAACCTGTATGAATGTTTTTTTCTGCTGAACACAAAGGAAGATATTCTGTAGAATGTGGGAAACAGAGCAGTTTTGGGGCACCGTTGACTTCCATAGTATTTTTTTCTTACTATGGAAGTCTGTGGTGCCCCAATACAGCCTGGTTACAAACTTTCTTCAAAATATCTTCCTTTGTGTTCGGCAGATCAATTCATACAGGTTTGGAACTACTTGAGGGTGAGTAAATGATGACACAATTTTCATTTTTTGGGTGAACTATCCCTTTAAGTTCAGGACAAATGCTCACAGTATGTTTCAACATTGGTCACTAGGGGTCAGGATTGCTTTTTTTCCCCCCTGAACGAATGAGACTTGAAAACGTCATTCTGACGTCCAAAAATAGCCAATCAGATTACTGCTTACAGTGACGCAAGAAGGCAGGAAGTTGAATGGCCTGGAGATAGAGGTACGTACAGTCATGAGATTTTATAAACGCACGCGCGAATGATTTAATGAATTTATGAAATGTTACGCACTAAGTTGTCAGCGGATCTCTTATTATGCTTTCAGGAACATATATAAACTAAAATGTGTTGTATTAATGTATTTTTATTGCGCCATTTAACTCCTCAAGCATTGACACCGGTACCCTTGTAAGAGTTACATTCTTCTTTAATGCTGAAGTTATGTTTCATAAACACGCTAACATAACGGCACTCTCATTTAATTTCTTCTGCCATATAAAAAGAATATTTTAACACGTATTGTATCTTTGGTTTCTTGAAAGTATGTGTCTATATGTCATCCTTGATTTTGTGGCTGGTAATAATGAAAATAAGGCTACATTGTCAGCTTGCCAAAGGTAAATAACCTTCTAGAATTGAACTGGCTTTTTCAGGTTTATGCAACCATGTGGCCAGTGATCTGGACTGCCATGCGCACTTATGCACCCTATGTGACCTTCCCAGTGGCCTTTGTGGTGGGAGCTGTTGGATACCACCTTGAGTGGTTTATCCGAGGAACTCCTAACGTCCCGGGAGAAGAGAGGGGCATTGCAGAGCTACGGGAGGATAGGAAATTAGAGGAACTGACCGGTCAGGACAGCACACAGGTCCTCAGCCTCAAGGACAAACTGGAATTCACACCAAAAGCAGTGCTGGAAAGAAACCGACCGGAGAAGAGCTAAGTTTTATTAAATGGCATGAAGTCCTGCAAGATTACCATATAATGATGTGCAACTTCTCAAACTTTGGGCTCATTTGTCACACTCAACGGCCCCAGGGACGGGAACTTTATCGGAAAACTTTTTTGTGGGATTCGACTTCATGTCCATTTCTATGTCACTTCATTCAGCCACCCTAATTACATGAAGTCTTGCTGTAATATTTATCAGGCCAGCTGATGGAACTTGACTGCTGAGAGAATTTTTTGCAACTTTCATTCTTTGAGTCTTCTTAATATTCATCTTCTGCCCTTAGGCATGCAGACACATGACTATATCGCACAAGTCCTAACTTGGAAAGCTTTAATAAGTTTTCCATTCGTGCTCCCTGTCATATGCTCATGAGACTGAAGCTCAAAGACAGACCACCTTTGTTAAGTTTTGTGTCTACATGAATAAAAGTGCATCTGTGCAAGGCAACACTTGAGTGGGACTAGAAAATGTTTGAACTTTGAGTGGCTGAAGCGATTCAGAACACTGAGAAATTCATACAAGCTCTGTCACTGTGGTCCTTTGCTAATTAGTAATAAAGAACACAGTGAATAGTGAGGAATGAAAGCCAAGATTTGCCTCGGTGTCCTTTTCGGTTCATGTAAGAACTCTCTGCACACACTTTGAATATCTAGAGTGGAAAGTTTAGCTTGTGTTTCAAACCAATTATCTGTGGTTTTGAGTCCTTTTACATGTACAGTACAGTGAACTCGTAGTGTTGCAGAGATCATTACCCATGTATTGCTTTCCTAAGCATTGTTATTGCTAAAATGTCAGTGATAATTGCACAGCTAACTTTTGTGCTGAAGTGTGTGGGAGGCTGCCTTGTGTTCATATAATAAATGTAAAGACACGCTTTAATTTTGGCACTGTGTTCGTCAGATGTTCTTTCCAACTTGTGTGAATTTTGCACATTGCACAAAAATCATAAAGAAAACATAAATAGGGCTGGGTATCAGAACCCTATAAACGTAGAACCCTATAACTCCTCTTTTTAAACTAACTTTTAGAATTAATTTTTTTCATCAGTTGGGCCACACTGGTCATGCTGTTCAGTCTATATATACACTACCAGTCAAAAGTTTTTGAACTTTTTTTTTTTTTTGATCCAAAATACAGCAAAAAACAGTAATATTGTGAAATTTTTTTACTATTTAAAATAGCTGCTTTATATTTGAATAGATTTTAAAGTGTAATATATTCCTGTGATTTCAAAGCCGAATTTTTAGCATCGTTACTCCAGTCACATGATCCTTCAGAAATCATTCTAATATTCTGATTTGCTGCTAAAAAAACATTTTTTATTATTATTATTATTATTATTATTATTATTATTATGTTGAAAACAGCCGAGTAGAATTTTTTCAGGTTTCTTTGATGAATAGAAAGTTCAGATGAACAGCATTTATCTGAAATAGAAATCCTTTGTAACACTGTATAAATGTCTTTATCATAACTTTTGTTCAATTTAATGCATTCTTGCTAAATAAAAGTATTAATTTATTATTATACTGACTCCAAGCTTTTGAATAGTATAGTGTATATAATGTTACAAAGCCTTTTTATTTTAGATACATGCTGATCTTTTTGGATCTTTCTATTCATCAGAGAATCCTGAAAAAAAATGTACTCCACTATTTTAAATAATAATAATAATAATGTTTCTTGAACAGCAAATCAGCATATTAGAATGGTTTCTGAAGGATCAAGAGACACTGAAGATGCTGAAAATTTAGCTTTGATCACAGGAATAAATTACATTTTAAAATATATTCAAATAGAAAGCAATTATTTTAAATAGTAAAAATGAACAGTAAATATTATTTCACAATATTAATGTTTTTGCTGTATTTTGGATCAAACAAATGCAGGTTTGATGAGCAGAAGATAATTCTTTAAAAAAAACATTAAAAATCTTACTGTTCAAAAACTTATGACTGATAGTATATACTATGGTGTGATGGAAAAATGAAAGAACACCTCTAACATTGAAGATAAGCCTCTCATGCTATTTGTAACTAAGAATTAAGATAAATTTTATTTGTATGTTAGTTTTTTTTTTTTCTTCTACATTTTTGCTGTCACACCATAGGACACAGTCCAATTTTTATTTGTCAACTAACCATATACAGTGTGTGTGTGTGTATATATATATATATATATATGTGTATGTATATGAAACAATTTTACATTGAATTTCATAATTAAATAACTTTCATGAGCTGGATATATGTAAATAAATATTATATTTATTTACATATATTTACTTATTTATTTATAAGCTGGTTATGCAGTGGTGACCCAAATTATTAGAACACTAGTATTTTCACCAGCTAAAAATGTCAGTTATTTCTATTTTTTGCTGTAGTTTGTCAGTAGGAAATATCAGTTTACATTTCCAAACATTCATTTTGCCATTAATTGTAATAATCCAGTGAGATTTTTGTTTGTGCAAGGAGTCTGACAACAGAGATCTGATCTCATCATCATCCAGTCTGTCTGGAATGACATGAAGAAACAGAACAAACTGAGACTGACTAAATCCAGAAGAACTGTGGCAACGTCTCCAAGATGCTTCAAGAAACCTACCTGCAAAGCTACCTGAAATACTATGCGCAAGTGCACCTAGGGAGGAGCGTCTCGCTGCAGAACACAAGATCCAGGGGGCATGGTTGGCTCCAGATCCAACTCCCCCCACCTTGCATATACCTAAACCTACCCATCTCCACCCCCTAGATGTGGATTCAACCACGCCCCCTGGATCTTGTGGGCTGCAGCGAGCCCTACTTGCACCTAGGGAGAAAGCTGCTTTAAACGCAAAGGATGGTCACACCAAATGTTGATTTAATTTAGTTAACAGAAGTAAATTGATAAAGAAAATCTATTTATGACATTATTTTGGCAGCATCCTCATTTTACAGTATTTTTACACAAGTGCCTAAAACTTTTTACAGTATTGTAGCTTTGCAGGTAGGTTTCTTGAAGCATCTTGGAGACGTTGCCACAGTTCTGCCACAGGGGGGTAGTCGTGGCCTAATGGATAGAGCGTTGGACTTGTAACCCAAAGGTCGTGGGTTCGAATCTCAGGTCCGGCAGGGATTGTAGGTGAGGGGAGTGAATAACCAGCACTCTCTCCACCCTCAATACCACGACTGAAGTGAGACTCTTGAGCAAGGCACCGACCCCCAAACTGCTCCCCGGGTGCTGTAGCATTGGCTGCCCACTGCTCTGGGTATATGTTCACTACTGTGTGCATGCACTTGGATGGGTTAAATGCAGAGGACAAATTCCGAGTATGGGTCACCATACTTGGCCACACACCCTTTCCCTTCCCTTCCTTCTTGTGGATTTAGTCTGTCTCAGTTTGTTCTGTTTCTTCATGTCATTCCAGACAGACTGGATGATGATCAGATCTCTGTTGTCAGACTCCTTGTGTAAACAAAAATCTCACTGGATTATTACAATTAATGGCAAAATGAATGTTTGGAAAAGTAAACTGATATTTCCTACTAACACACTACAGCAAAAGATAGGAATAACTGATTTAAAACCATTTTTAACTGGTGAAAATACTAGTGTTCTAATAATTTTGGCCACAACTGTATAACCAACTCATAAAAGTTATTTATTTATGAATTAAACTAAACTAGTAGTGCAGTATGTTTTTGAATACTTACCAAATAAGACATAACCCTGTAAGAATTCTTTTTTTTTTTTTTTTAAATCAGTTAACTCTTTGAAAGAATATATATTTTTTTAAGTTAAACTGAATACAGTTTAATATTATAGTTTTTAGTAAAAATATATATTTAAAATCTGATGTATTTAAGTTTCTCTCGCCATGAAAATAGCCACAGAAGCTGGCATGGTTTCAGTATTTTAAGTTAATTGTGTAATTGCTGCATTATAGATTGTTTTCTCCCTGTTTTTTTTTTTTTTAAGTTATATTTTCGGGCTTTTATGCCTTTAATGGACAGTAGAGAGATGACAGGAAGGCATTAGGAAGAGACAGGAGTGGGATCAGCAAAGGACCTCAAGATGGGATTCAAACTCAGGTCGCTGTGAGCGCAACTGTGCTATATGTCTAACCACGAGGCCATCGGCGCCAACTCCACTAGTAAAAAAATAAATAAAATAAAAAATAGCAATGCCTTTACATTGACTTCTATGATTTCGAAGGACAGATGTATGGTCTGTTTTCTATGCTGTACAGGCTTTTTCTTTCAGCACACAGCTTGATTAATGGAAAACAGAGGAGCAAGACCACAAATCTCCAGAGTGTACTTAATAGAAGTAACCCTAACATTTTTCAGCATAAGTTGTGCTTCATTGCTGCCAACAAGCTAGTGAAACTTTATGAGTGCTGATCTAGATTTACATCAGCAAAGTGCATAAATGCTGATATCAGGCACCGGCGGCTTGTCTGCCTAAAACAGTTTTCTGTAAAAGGTTATATTTGAAGCAATATTTCAGTTGAACTCGGTGAATGGCTTGAAGTCAGCCCTAAAACATTTACATCACTGTAAATGCAATGTAAGTTTTGCTCCTCATTTAACTGGTACTGCCTGTAATTGTCTTTGCTCATTTTAGGGAAAATGTGTCTAATGTCACTTTCTAATGTTATAGTTTTTAATGTCACTTTGATTCAAGTCCCCACAACAATATTCAAAGGCTCCATGATATTTTCCTGTTGTTTTGTGATTAAGATTTTTAAGAATATTTTTATTCATAGTTTTTTCCCAATATTTTAAAGCTTGACATTACTAAATGCATGTTCGTTCTTTCTTTCTTTCTTTCTTTCTTTCTTTCTTTCTTTCTTTCTTTCTTTCTTTCTTTCGTTCGTTCGTTCTTTCTTTTATCCAAGTGCATGCACCAGTTGTGACCACACCACACTTCATTATGCCATTTGACATAATACTACAACTATTTTACACACGACATTCAAAAATATTTATTATATTCAAAAATGCCCACAAAGTTATAAGATTTTATTATTCCAGTTCTAGTAATCACTTTAAAATTAGGCTACATCATACAGGTTTTTACAGTTTAAGAAGTTGTTTTGTCTTATTTTGAATAATTTAAAGACATCTTGAGGCCCCCTTGGAAGTTTTCAGAGGCCCCCTAATGGGTCATTCTGTTCAAAAATAATGATTAGTTTTTCTTTGGTCAATGAAAGCAGTCATTGTGATTGCTCAGACTGTGTTTGAAACATCCTCTCTGAAGTTATTTATTTTTTACTTATTTATTTTTATGCATCCTTACGAGAATGTAATGCCTACATGTGGGTCATATGACTGGCTGTATTTTGTATGGGTACTCCTATTCCTGTACGTCCAGTAGTTGTGTGAGAGAGGATGTGCTGTCTGGATTGTTTGTGCCTAACCAGGTAGGAGACTCTGGGTTTGGTACTGGAAAGGTGCTAGTATGTCCCAGAGGACAAACAGCCCTATTGTTCCTGAGTGATAGGAAGAAGGAACGACGCCTGTCGGCCTCTCTCAGCCCTTCAGTCAGGATGTGTACAGCCTCTCTGTACAATTACAGCATAATTATTCACTGTAGACTCCTATCAGTGACAGAAACAATGGAGAGTTGCTCAAAATCCTCCCTTTTCCCATGGGCTCAACTGTTCAGTTCCCACAACCAGTTACTTCTGTCCCCCTTTGAACCTTTTTAGATAGTTAGAAACTGACTTCCATTTCCCTCAATATGGCCCCCTAGGGACTTATCAATACCCCATTGTCCCATTCCAGATAATTTGCTGTATGGTTATACAGTGAGAAGTGAAAATGGTGTGTCATACCACTTGGAAAAAATACCAAAAGAAGTTCCTGATTATTTTTGAGGACAAGGCATTGTATTTCATTAGAATTATTGTTTTTATGATACAAAATCTCATCCAGGAGATATTATGATTCCTGTTTATTATTGGCAAGAAATAAAAATCAAGTACAAATATTGATTGTTAATACTGATATTTACATTTATGGTGGAATTTGTCAAAAAATTGGAATTTCTGGAAAGGAATAAAGTAATATTAAAGGTTGACAAACAAATCCCTGATATTTTTAAGCATTTGACATTATTTGTCATCAGTTTCATTATTGCTTAAGCTTGAAAAGTGAGTCATGGTTTATAGTGAAGATGTTATTTTAACAATGACTCAATTCTGTCTTGTATGACTGTGTACTATCTGATCAGCTCCTTATCTAGATTAAAAAGCAGTGTGCTCTGACTCATCTGTTTCTCTATTTGAGATGAGTTGTTAATATGATGATATAGCGGGGAAAAAATGAAAATCTCATAGACTTGCACTGAATGACCCAAGCCATACTGTACAGAATATCGTAGAGACTAGTGGTGGGCTGCTTAAATTAGCCTAGCAGCCATATAGCAATGCACTAAAACCCATTAAAAAAAAAAAACTCTGGCAACATGCTGTATTGGTAATTAGGTAAGCACCATTCCTATTGTATAGAAACATCTTTCATTGTAAAATACTTTCATTTAGTATTGTACTTGCGTGTAATTCACAGTTTGAAGAGCTGATGACGTCCTGGATCTGCTGCAGGTGGGATTTTACCGAAAACAATGTAACAATGCCCGCCGCTGGTCCATTGTAAAGCTGAACAAGCCTGAACAGGCAATGCCTGGAGTGACCAATGGAAAAATCAGGAAGCAGATACAAGCTTATTTCCTCCAGGTTGTGAGTTCTTAACTGTGAGTTCTTCTGACACACTTCAGTTTTAATGGTTGTGACTTAACGTAAATGCTGGAACACAAAGACATTTTCAAAATATCTTCCACAAAGAAACAATGTCATACAGGTTTGGAATGACAAAGATGAAGAAATACTGACGGAATTTCCCTTTAACTAATGTTGAATCTAACCATGTTAACCATGTCTAATCTTACCATGATTTTAAAGACTCTACCATTCAAAAGTTTGGGATTAGTACGATTTTTAGAACTTTTATTTTATCCATTAAATTGATCAAAAGAGACAGTAAAGACATTTTAACTGTCATTAATATGTAAAACAGTTTTAAATCAGGTTAGACTTACTGTATTTTTTATCAGATAAATATGTTTTCATAAGAGACTTCTTGGAAAAACATTTAAAAAATGACCGACGTCAAACTTTTGAATGGTAGTGTAATTTCTTAACATTCCACAGAAGTGCAAGCACACTGATTTTCCGTGACATTCTTGTGTTTTTTTTTAGGTCTCTGTTTTCTCATTGCGGATTTTTTGGACTTCTTGTTATGGCTATCACTGAGAAGACATGGTTTTTAATCAGTTCAGCTGGCAGGAAGTACATGTGACCGTTTTGCACTGCATACATTGGCATATTTGCCTGATACTGTGGCCTTCAGACTCCCTACAGAAAGAAGTTTGGCACTCAGGCTTAAGTCCCCATGGCAAGCAGGTTGACTGGCCACTCGAAGCCACCTCTCATCCAGAAAACACCCACACACCTCCGAGCCCAACACAGACTGCAGCTTCTAAGGTACATACCGTTCATAGAGTACTTTAAAACCTGTTTGTTTTTACTATCTGAGGCTGGTACGCAGAGAAAGGGACATGCATCAGCGTTTAGAACAACAACATCAGGATGCAGGAAGCGACCCGCAAGAGTGGCAGCTCATTTTCATTGGAGCTACTCTGTGCAAATCACCTAAGGGCATGCGGGCAGGCAGTGTTCCTGCTGGGTTTCACAAATAGAATGACCTTTGTGACTGTATTCAGCAAAGTAACCTCATAATACCTTGAGGAGATCAGGCATCCATGACTTTTGGTTTTTTTATATCTAAAATGACAGACATCTATTTGCCTGGTTAAATCAACTTTGCTGGTCTATTTGATGCATGTGTGGGCATATTAAAGCACAGCTGGCACGATTCAGCTTTTGTAGGTGGTAGGCTGAAGAAAAACAAAAGGAAACACTGCAGAACAAGGGCTTTTTTCCAACCTAAACGGCTCTATCAGATGGAGAGAGTTTGACAGTCTACCAATCAGTCTCTCGTTCACTGTCTTTCTCTTTGTTTGGCAGCTGAGGGGAACTAAAGAGGTCAGTCCTCACCAGCTGTTTGCTGACCCACACATCTTGTGTAGCACCTCTAAAGCCTTGTATTGGCAAGAGATGACAGGCTAACCGTTCGTGCAGGCCAGCTGTGATAGAGAGAACTATGCAGTGGGCAAAGACTATAGGTTATGGTTGGCAACCCCATAAGCAAAAGACTCATTAATCTTTCATAGACTGGAGCCCAACAGCGCAGATAACACCCTCTAATAAAACAAAATTTCCATTAGCCAGCAAAAAATACCTTTTGAGGGGAAAAAGCACTGTTTTGTTCTTATTCTCATTGTATTGTTTTGATTTGACCCTTTCCGTAAGAAACTATCTCACCTTGTAAATTACCCATCTCTCCATTTTTCCTGCTACAGATAAGTACTTATCATTGTTGGGACGGCTCAAAATTGCTAAAAATGTCTGATGTGGAATGTGCTGTACACATGGCCAGACAGGAAAGTAAAGGCCTTGATGATATCAGAAGGCTATCTACTCTGAAAAATGTTGAAATATTTTAAAACAACCAACAAATAACACCAGTGTGAGGCAATTCATTTTTGTCTCTATTTGTTCATATAAGTGCCCCTATTATGGATTTTTGAAAATTATCTTCCATGCAGGGTGTAACATTGCAAATGTTTTAAATCTGCAAAATCTACATGTGCAAAATTTTAAATCTAAATAATAAATAATAATAAAATAATAATAAAAGTGCACCTTGTATAAAGTTACTGTCTCTCAAAAGAAAGAGTCGACTCTGAATCATTGAAACGAGTAGTTTTTAAAACGAATCCCAAGCAGTTTCCGGTTCATGTCAACATGAAGCATTAGCATATTGCCTGCCCACTTTTGTTGGTCTTTTGCATTGGTCTGAATGAAAATGCAAATTCATTGTTTGCCACTAGGTGCTGCTTTTGGAGCTAAAAATAGCAGTTTCCCCAGTAAAGGCTGTACACAAAGCAGTACTGCTCTCACAAACACTGCTTTATCAGGCATTACAGGCATGATGCAATGAAAATGAGACCAATCGGACCAATCACCGCAGATTAGCGTCACGCATAGGAGGGGTTTGGAAAAATGAATAGTTGAGCGAATCGTTTGGGAGAGTTGGTTAAAATTAAAAAAGGTCAAATAAATGCATATTATAAGACAATGAAAGTGTTTTATGACCTTGCATGCATGTCAACCTGTTGTTGGTGACTCCCAAAACCAAAATATGAACCTTTAATTGCCCATAATAGGGGCACGTTAAGCATTTTAGTATGTTTTAAGTGTATTTATGAAGTGTTTACTGGGGAACAACTGCTCACTTTGTATATCTCTTTAGTAGTTGCACAATTTGTGATTATGCTATAGTATAATGCAGTTTTATATAACCCAGGCTCACTGGGAAAACCTAAACATGCCTGTGTCAAAATTTCTACTATTACTAACTAATAATATTTCGAATGTGATATGTCCAGTGAGAGCTGCTAAAAACACCATTTAGCTTTATCCAAAACTGATGAACGTGAATCTGGCAACATTTTATTTGTAGGTTAAGTTGGTTGTTGTATGTACACACATAGTTACGTATTTGGAGCTTTGCGAAAATGTAGATGCACGTTTTTCCAATAAACATGCCCAAATGGTTATATGTGACCCTGGAGCACCAGTAATAAGGATCAATTTTTTGAAACCGAGATTAATACATCATCTGAAAACTGAATATAGTTTTCCATTGATGTATGGTTTGTTAGGATAGGACAATATTTGGCTGAGATACAACTATTTAAATATCTGGAATCTGAGAGTGCAAAAAAAAATCTAAATATTGAGAAAATCGGCTTTAAAGTTGTCCAAATGAAGTTCCTAGCAACACATATTACTAATCAAACATTAAGTTTTGATATATTTACAGTAAGAAATTTACAAAATATCTTCATGGAACATGATCTTTACTTAATATCCTAATGATTTTTGGCATAAAAGAAAAATCAATAATTTTGACCCATACAATGTCTTTTTGGCTATTGCTACAAATATACCCCAGCTACTTAAAGGGTTACTCCACCCCACAATGAAAATTTTGTCATTAATCACTTACCCCCATGTCGTTCCAAACCTGTAAAAGCTTAGTTCGTCTTTGGAACACAATTTAAGATATTTTAGATGAAAACCAGGAGGCTCGTGACTGTCCCATTGACTGCCAAGTAATTATCACTGTCATTTTGAATTTTTATGATGCAACGAGAATACTTTTTGTACGCAAAGAAAATAAAAATAATGACTTTTTTCCAACAACTCGTCTCCTCTCTTGGTGCGTTCCAAACGTGATATATCGCCCTCCGAAGGGCACTTCGGAGTGAAAACAATCATGGCCACCATATTGAAGGGTCGTTCCAAACCGAAGTGCTCAAAACTAGCCACTTCAAAGGGCCCTTCGGAATGAAGGATTTCAAAGGGTACAACTGATGGACACTTCGGGCTCCCATGATCCTTTACGCAGATTCTTTGCATGATGACGGCTGAAGGGCACTTCAAGAAACAGTTGTTTGGTCCCCTATACCCTTCAACCCTTCGAAGCTCTCACTCCAGAGGGTAAACCCTTTGAAGGGATTAGGGCGTAGGGATGAGCCCTTCCGAATGGAACGCAGGGTCTGTCTCTCCTCGTCACCGTAGCGCCATTTTAGAGATTTTCCACTGGACGCAAACTGCGTATGCTCTTCTGTATCAGCCACAACACAAGGATGCGCTATTTTCATCCAAATCAAAGCGTAAATACACGTAGAATAGCGCATCCTTGTGTTGCAGCTGATACAGAAGAGCGTACGCAGTTTGCATCCAGTGGATAATCTCTAAAATGCCGCTATGGTGATGCGGAGAGACGAGTTGTTGGAAAAAAGTTATTTTTATTTTCTTTGTGTACAAAAAGTATTCTCGTCGCATCATAAAATTCAGATTGAACCACTGATGGCAGACGGACTATCCTGACGATGCCTTTCATACTTTTCTGTGCCTTGACAGTGGTAATTACTTGGCAGTCAATGGGACAGTCACCAGCCTCCCGGTTTTCATCTAAAATATCTTATATTGTGTTTCGAAGATGAACGAAGCTTTTACAGGTTTGGAACGACATGGGGGTAAGTGATTAATGACAAAATTTTCATTTTGGGGTGGAGTATCCCTTTAAGACTGGTTTTGTGGTCCAGGGTCACATATAGGTTCATTCACAGCATGTTTGATTTGCAACTTACATTGTTCACGTCCTTGTAGTACTTGTAATTGCAACTTGCAGTTTTCTAAGAGTGCCGACTTGTGCCACCTAAACGCAGCAACGTCATACAAACACTCAAAATGGCAGCTGCTTCAGCTGTAAAATGCAGTTATTCTGTGAAGCTTCTGTTTAAAAATTACAACTGACTGATAATCTTGATAATTAATGATAATATGAAAATAAACAAAAACAAACAAAGTTTAAGGCATTTGAATTACTTGTTGTATTGTGGTTTTGTCTGTCCACCTTATTTTTATTGTAAGAGCGGTGTAACTGTTTTTAATTTGAATGGTAATAACGACATGGCATGAATGCAGAATACACTGACCTATCTAACAAAGACCTAATCATTTTCAGAAGTCAAAAAATGGAAGAAATACCAGAAATCTTTTAATGAAATAAATATTAAATCAAATATAAAATAACGCATAAATACATTTTAAATATTGTATTTACAGTTGGTTGGTATGGTTTAACTTTGAGTTTGGACTCAAATACTGTATGCACTACCTTAGCTGTACCATATCAATCATTCAGTTCAGAACTAGCCTTAAACCTACCCTTCACTTTGGCATTTTTAGACATTGTGCTTGGTTTGAGTTTTTCCTGACCTTGAGTCTCTCAAAACTAATCACTACTTGAGAGGCTCCCGTATCTGGTTCATCCCAAGGCACAGCCCATTTCCCTGCCTATTTAAACAAAGGAAATGGCTCTCGAATGCACAGTAAACCACTAACGGTCATTTACACATGTAGTTCCCCAAAATGGAGTCATTGGTTCTCATTTAGTGGTATTCACACATAATGTCTCGGTTTGTCTTCAGTCTTGTGGTGTTTTTTATGAAGATTGTTTTTGGTTATGGCAGGTTTCACATTGCTCATGCAGTTTGAGTAGCTAGGAAGCATGTCCTCTGCTAAAGGAGGATCTCTTTTATCCCAGTCCAACCCTGATGCAGGGTAGCCATCATGTGCTACAGGAAGAAAGAGATGGTTTCTTTCCTCAGATGATGGTATTTGAGCTTTAGCTGGTGTTGTTCTAGAAGAAGACGCCCTAATAAGTTTATTAACCTCTTCCTCGCTTTGATATCTCTTCTCTAGACGATGTGTTACTGCTAGCTGAAGCAGATGGAGAAGCTCCACAATGTTGAGGAGAACAGAGACCGCAGCAATGACCTGTGTGTATATGGTGAAGATCGTTTTTTCTGTGGGTCGTGAGACAAAACAGTCCACCGTGTGAGGACAGGGAAACCTCTCGCACTCATACTTTGCCTCGATTACAAACCCATAAAGGATCCATAGACCCACAATGAAGCCAATCTCAATGAGAACCTTTAGCACTATGCTAGTCGCATAAGCGCACATCAGTTTCCCTTTGAGCTTTGGAGGTCCTGGAGCTTTGTGGATCTTCCCTGTTTCCTTCTCCTCGCTCTCTTCATCTTCCTCCTTAATTACCTCCAACTTAAACTCGTTGGTTTTTCTCTGTCTCTGTCTTCTGCCCTCCTCCTCCGGCTTCTCCTCCAGACTCTTTTCATTTCTAGCCCTCAGGGCCACATAGCCAAAGTAGAAAATGGTCGGTGTTGAGACGAAGATGACTTGCAGAACGAAGAAACGGAAGTGGGAGATGGGAAAGGCCTTGTCATAGCAGACGGACTCACAGCCAGGCTGTTTGGTGTTGCAGACGAAGTCAGACTGTTCGTCGTCCCATGCAGATTCCACCGCTGTGCCAAGCACAAGCATGCGGAAGAGGAAGAGCACGGTTAGCCACACGCGCCCCACGCCAGTCGAGTACTCCTGACCTTCCTCTAGCAGGTGCTCCAGAAAACCCCAGTCAGCTCTGGACATCCTCTGCACAGGCAGAAATACAGGCTTGAGAATCTGAACCATATATATTAACACTGATTTTTCTCTAAATTATCCAGGTAGACAGCATGAGTCACTCTTAAGACCACCTCAAAGTATAATGCTATGGTCATTGAGGTTGTCTGGATTTAATAGGGAACAGACTGATTCTGTTTTTTCATTTCTCCTGCAATTACTGAAGCAGGTTGCATCTGGCAACATACTTTTTCTGTTGAGTCATTTTATAATTTTGCATGGACAATTTGTACATTTGTTGAGGTGAGACTATTTTATGAACAGCTGTAAAATGTTCTGAAGTGATTCCAAAAGCTGTGGAGTAGTGTGGCTTATGTTAAAATTTGCACAATATATAATTTAGTTATCAGCCAATATTAGTGTTTTTGTTTCTTTTTATATATCGGTTTCAGTCAAACATTGGATAATTATTTGTGCAGGCTTATTTACTCTATTTTGATTACATTTGCCATCATCTAAAACTCACTTAGTAAAGTTATTCTGTAAAAACACTAATAAAAATTGAATAGCTTTTAAATGTAATGATTAGTAAATCTCAAATCTAATGTTGTGATGCCTACTGACTTGTGGTGCACATGTCTGGTTTTAGTTTTTAGTGTTTTATTTGTAAAGTATAAATAAAAAGCACAGTAAATAATGTAATAATAATAATAATAATAATTAATTAAATTATTAGATATCTGTATTTTCATTAAAATATATATATCGGTATTGATAATACCAGTTATCAAGCTAAATGACCCTTTTAACAGTGCTAGAGAGAAAAGAGCATGGATGACCGACCTGGCCCCTGCGCAATGAACGTTAGTCATCATGGACAGAGAGTTTAATAATGCGTAATCAAGCGTGTACTTCTAACGAGAAAGCCCATCTCTTTTCACAGAAAGCCCATGGGATGCATGGCCGCAGCATTCCCTCTTAAAACGATTTACATTTGTGTAAACATCCCATCGACGCTGCTAAATAGCAAACTTTTCTTATCTGTTTGCTTTTTTATTTTCTAATATCTTTTGGCTGGAGGCTTGGTTTGTTTGTGTTTGCTTACATGAACACCAGGCAGATCTGTTCTAAACTTCTAAAATTGTTCTAAGAAATAATGTTGTGTCATGGCTAAAGGGGTTATCTTAAATAGATTTACCCAGAGGAACTGTCTGAAGCAGTTGTCTTGTATAGCCTAATGAAGAAATATGAATTCTCAGGAACTTTAGTTCATAGACATTTAGTATTCATCTTTATCATGCAGCACTAAACAATTTTCAGAATTTTTTTTTAATTTCAAGTTTCAGTTTCTTTTCTTTTTTTTAAATTCTTTCTTGAATATTGTGAACACATATATAGTCTACAGTAAGAAAACACACACACACACACACACACACACTTTTACAATCAGAACTAAAATCATAAAAAGTAGTACTGTTTTCAATGATATTCAATAAAAAGTCAATACAAAATATTATATACAGCAGTTCAGAAGTTCACGTAAATTCAAATAAAGAACATTTAAAACTTTACCTTTTTTTGAATTAACAATGATATATGTCAAACATTAAATAACCTAATGTGGTTGTTGGGGAAATTTATTTTATCATGGCAGCACAATTAAATATTAAGTAGCTTCACTCTCATTAGTAGACTGAACTCTAAAACACAGTTTATCATATATGAACGCTCTTACCTGTCAACCCTGTTTTATGTTTATCTTCTATTATCTGTGTGAGGAGATTCTGCCACTGAGAGTTTTATAAGCCCTTGTGATCGAAGCCCAGCTGTTTAATCAGAAAAAGAAACAAGTGAGGGAAAGGAAACTTTCCCATGCCTTATAGTGGCCCTCCCACAGGAACTCAGTGCAGGAAAGGGAATGGA
>JAFVLL020004779.1:0-135740 GCA_021397915.2 Tor tambroides | reverse complement strand
TTTGGGCTGTAAAGTATGGCATACATAATTTAAATGCATCTAACTAAACAAACAGTTTGTTGTATTGGGCACGTAGCTGCAAGCTAGTGTTTGCTGCAATGAGACTCTGAGCCCTCCCCTCTTGGATGGGACTGCTGACCAATCAGAGCTCAGGCCAGTGCTGTCCGTCACCAGTGGCTGTGTCACCTGTCGCTAGGCGTCATGGCAGACTTGTTGGGGGAGCTCAACACTGATTGCTCTGAGAACAATCTCACAGTGCCTTTGATTACTAACACTCTTGCAGTTAAGTTCATGGCTTTTTTACGCTCCAGCCGCAGTTTATTTGTTATCATGAGGGTCACCTTTACCATCTCAGTGTTCACTGCTTTATAGTATTTTAAAACAGATTCATTACTTTGTAAGCCTGAGTTTTGTGTGCAGTATCGTTTTCAGTTCTCAAGACATGAGGAAGAAAAGAGGAAGCACAACATTTTTTGTTGTTTCTATTTACATTAGCAGATATATTTAATTGTTAAATGTGCACTAAGTATTCTTCACTATTTGCAGATTGATACAATAGTGCTGTTGCACTTTATACTGACACCTATTGGTGTGGATGAATATCATATTCACAGACATAGCTGATTCATTTATTGTGCAGATGAAAGGTTTGATTACAGGGGAACTATCTGGGTTGTAGGTTCCATATTGGTTGATCCGATCACAAGCGATCAGCCAAGACCTACTGCTGTATACATTTGGTAATGACCTACGTTAGTGTTTACTTTAAGGCCGTAACCATGTCCAAACTAATTTTTTTGAAGGAGTAATAGTCATTGAATGGATCTAAAAAGAATTGGATTAAAGAAAATGATAGAAGGACAGTAAAATAACTAGAATTTATATTCACACTTTATTTTAAGGTCCAATTCTTGCTATTAACAAACCATTAACTATGACTTTTGCCTCATTAATCATCTAATTTGCTGCTTAGGTGGTTGGGTTTAGGTATTGGGTTGGATTAGGGATGTAGAATATGGCCGTGTAGAATAAATGCTTTATAAGTACTAATAAACAGCCAATATGATAATAATAGGCATGCTAATAAGCAGCTAGTTAATTGTGAGAATTGGTCCCATAAAGTGCTATCGAATTATTGTAATAATTTTGAATTGTTTACCAAAAAAAAATGCATTTTAAATTATGCACACATTCTTTCTTAATAACATGCCTAATATAATGAAATTGTTTCATTAATTTTCCTTGTCTTGTATTCAGTTATTAAATACATGAATTACGTAAATGATATATCTGTATTTACAATTGAAATTGATAAATTTGAGGAAAAAAGTATGTGTCAGTGGATATTACTGTCATTCGCTTAACATTTCTATCGAACAACAGTTAAACAGTAACATTATAAATGTTTAACTACTTACATCTTACCTTAGACACTGTTACTGAAGTGGTGTGCTGGAATTCGTTGATTTGATTTGCCATCTCAATCATTTTGACATCGACAAGAACTGTTAGACCACTGAGGCAGCCATATTTAATTACAGCCCTGGTTTACACTGCAGTGTGGTTATATGCATTTTTGTCCACTTCAGAATGTTGTTGGAGTAAACAAATCTCAAAACATTTATTGTTCAATTTCAATTTATTTATTTATAATTTTTTTTATTTAGCATTGTCCCATTTCTAATTGAGATCACCTGAACAGGGTATTAATAGCAGGTGTAAATGAAGCCATAGTAAGAGTACTACATGAGACCGCCATGAGTGGGCGACCCACTTTATGTGGAATAACACAGCGGTTTCTTTATCTCATATGTGTGCACGTGGTCTATCAAAACTGTTGATTGCTTTAGCTGTAATAAAATATTTCGTTTACTATAGGAGAGCTACTGTATATGAAGTGTGTCTGCTCTCTTGTAGCTCTCGGAGGTGAAAGGGAATCTGGTGCAGCTGCAGGTGGAGAATGAAACTCAACTGGAAATCAAACGACACCAGGCCACTGAGGTACCACACAAATTTTATCTATAAATTGATTCATATTGTCATATTTTATTGGATCTTTGACAAACGGTATTGACGTGAGCACAGCCAACAATTTTGGAGATTTTAGTCTGTCATAATGAAGATTGGTGCTGCACTTGTAAATAGCCATAGCATGACAAGTAAATAGCTTGGGATTTTACTACGATGGCCACAAAGTGAACTTGAAGGCCGCCTTGCTTGAAGGAACTTGGTACTAAGTTGTTTTTTTTTTATTTAGTTTGTTACCATGAGCATAACATAAAATTAGGAGTATAACCCTGTGCCACATGAAATACTTTGATATTGGGTGCAACATATCTCGTACCTTTCATATTGTCCGAGATCTTTTTAGCTTGTTTGTGCAGCGGTGTTGTGTGTATGTGTTCGTGCTTTCTCTCCCTCATTAACCTGTATGGCTGTGGATTTGAGCTTTAGCAGATGTCTCTCTAGGGAGCTGGGTTTTATATTGGAGTTATACATAGCCATGGCTGAGGGGCTGCTGAGAAAAGGTCAGGCCTTAGTGAGCGAGTCTGATTATAGCTGGGAAATAAGTGCTCCACAGGGCTGATTGCAAGGAGGTCACCTCCACCAAGGGTCAGATTGAATGAGTGTGTCTGTGTGCGCCCTTGGAAAGAAGCTTCAATTGCATTAAGTTTCTCATGTCTGGCGCCGCCCTGTAGGTGGACAGAGTCACAGCGGAGCTTAGTTTGGTTCGGTCCACAGTGGAGCAAAAGAGCAAAGAGGCCCAAGAAGCTAGGAAGAAATCCCACGAACTGGAGAAGGAGCTGTCTGTTGTCCGAGCCCAGCTGAGCCAGTGCCGGGAGGGTACGCAGGGTGCCACAAACACAGTGAGATTGGATATTTCACAGTTTACAAGTACAATTAAACCAACGGTGAATAGATGTGCTAGGAATGGAAATGTACACTGGCCATACCGTGCAGGGTTATTATCATTAAGTAAAACTAAAAAGAGATAGTTATAAAAGATAGTTGAAGCAAAATGGACATTAAATGAAACATAATCAAAATATGTCAAAATTAGCGCATTAACGCAGGTGATTAATTTTTCCATTTTAATGGCATTAAAAATATTTACCGCAATTAACAAAGGGGCGGGGCCACGGTTGGCCACCCCACTCACAACTGCTGCTTCTGTCTCTTTTTTCTTGAAAAGAACTGTGTTTATTTAGACGCAGAACATCTTTACGATCACATCAAACAGGAGACTTTTCAGACACGACTCCACTTCTCCTCAGCGACAGGGGCTAGTCAAACGAGCACAGAAAAGGTACTGGTGACGATGGAGCTTCAGTAGAACAACAGTGAACTGCGAGTCAGATGAGATGTTGTCAGGCCATATATCACTAATTTTCTTGTCCTGTCAGCCGTTGTACTGTGCTTGTATTGCGTTCTCTTCAACTGCACGCACAAATGCTGCGGCGCGCACTGTAGCCTGTGTCATTTCATACAGTTTGAAAGCGTGAATGAAACTACGAGCAGGCGTGTCAGAACTGCCTCACATTCAGCAGCGGCTGCTCTTAAAGTAATAGCAGCCAAATAACCTATTAACCTAGCTGCTGATGTCTGTTAATCAAAGAACAAAAGAAAAAAAAGAAAAATATAACTTTTGTAGCTTTAAGGATTCTCTATATTAAATTTAGAATTTAGAGTTGATAACTTTATTCAAATTCTGTATATTCCTACTTGCTGAAGGGCACAGGTAAATATGACAGCTATTATAAGTTCACTTAAATTAGAAGTTGTTATTTTTGAAAGTCTAATGAATGTTAAAATTGATAGCTCTCAATTATACTGTAATGTTGAATGGCTATAGTCAATGGTTAAATATTAGGGAAAAAAGAACAATTTCACAGAGACATCAGTAGTATTGGTATCAGTGATACTCGCCTTCAGTCATTAAAAAGATGCCACTAAACAAATATTAAAAAATATACTGTCTTTATGTTGTTTCTACATTAATTTGAAAATTGAATGTGAAATTATTGCAATACAAAAGCATATTTAAAAACTTTAACATTGGGTGGGATTAATTGCGGTTACTTTCAGAAAAAAAGTGGGATTAATTTGTTTTTTTTAATCGATTGACAGAACTAATATATTAAAACAGAAAAAATAAGCATAAAATCCAACTTAAAATACTAACAAAAACTGATACTAAAATAACACTGATACCATGGTGCAGTGATGCTATTGGCTGTTAATACCGTGGTACTGAATGATTAATATTCATACACCACAGTATCTACATGGTATTCCAAGGTACTTCAGTGAATACCATTTATTACCATTGGACATCCAAGAAACCATTGTCATTCTCTAGTACTAGTTTGTATGTTATTGTAGTCTCTGGCCTTGTCCCAAATGATACACTTCATGTGCACTTGCGGACTTACAGCGGCCGCCGCGTGTCCGTTAAGTTCATGATACCATAGGGTGTCCCATTCGTCATTTTAGCGAACATCCCCTTTGTGGCCACTATGCGCACTCGATGCAGACTTCTACCCAGCAATCAAAGCGGCATTACATCACGAAAGTGTGGACTCAGAGGAAGAACGTGAGAGTTTAGGATGTGATTTGGGACAGGGCCTCTGTCATTCGTATACCATCTGCTGCTTGTTCATAGTCTCTGACCTCTCTGTAATGTCACATGGTCTGGGAGTCATCATTACCACGGTTAATGCTGTTCTGTTTATCCAGTTGACCTCTACTCATTTTACTGAGCTGCTGTCTTAAGCAATTTTACAGACTTAAGATTTTTGGAATAGCTAGTTTTTATCCTGAACATGCATTATAATGACATGTTTAGGACAGAGGAACTTGTTAAAGAAGAAAGTAGAAATATCATGGCTGATTACAACTTACCAGAGTACTGTCTGTTCTGTTTTTGCTGTTATTAATTTTTATTTTATTTTATTTTATTATTTTATTTTATTTTATTTTAACAATATAATTTTATTATTTTTTTATTCATGCCACTTTAATAATTAAATAAAATAATATAATAAAATAAAAAAATTCTAGAAAAAAGTTTGGCATATTCAAATTTGCAGACCAATAGTTAAAATATAATTGTGTTTTTATTTTATTTTATTTTTATCAGAATTACTCTATGTTTCTTTCTCTCGGTTATCAGACCTTTTTTCCCCTGAAGGGCTGAATTTTGCATCGGATTTGAAATTGCACATGAAACTGTGTATGGCAGAAAGTTTTTGATCTCCCTGTCAGAATATCAATGAGCGCTCATGGGTGCTACTTTCTTATTCTTTGTGTTTTATGATTATCTTTTGTTCATGATCTGTTCATGAAATTTCCTCTATTGAGAAGTTTCTAAACATAGCATTTTTCAGCATTACCTGCAAAGCCTAGAATCAGACCTATAATTTATACACATGGACATCATATTGTTTCCTTAAAGGCATAGCTCACCTCAAAATGAAAATGCATTCACTAGTTCTCACACTCATGATATTCCAAACCAGAATGACTTTAGAAATATCTAAAAGGAGCCATAGAAGTGATCCATATGTCCTGTACTCTATATTTCAAATCATCTGAAGCTTTATGATGAGGAACAGACTGAAATTCTCAGTCCATCATTGTACTCCAGTCTCATACTTCTACATATTTAAATATATTGTCTCCACAGAGTGAAAGGTTTCCAGTGAGTAGCAAATTTTGATGTATTCCTCACATTAATCTATCGTATGACTTCATTTATAGCATATAAGTCATGTGGACTACTTTATTGTGCTTTTTGTCCTTTTTGGAAAGAACGCAAGTCATAGTGTTCGTAACAACATGAGGGTGAGTAAATAATAAGAGAATTTTCATTTTTGGCTGAACTATTACTTTTAAAATCATTATTTCTCCACTGCACAGCTGGACAGTTTTGCCTTTTGAAAGACCTTCATATCTGAGGTTAAAATAAGCCCCCGGCACAAGCCCGTCTGCCCACAGATCACACACTTCCACACTCTTAACGGTCATGATTTTCACAGAAATGAAGCTGCGTTCGTGATTGAAACTGTGGCCGCATTATTACTCACCGGTGGTTCTGTAAGTGTGTACGTGTCTGTCTTGTGTGTTTTAATGACGCATGCATCCTTTATCTGCAGCCTGCACTTAATCCCAGCACTGCTGGCTCAGGAACAGATTACTGACAGCAGATGTGATGAGAACAGAGCCGGGGAACCCGACACACACACGCGCACACACACACCTCCGCTTCTCATTATGACAGAACAGTGCAGCCATTTTCTCACTGCTCTGTTTGTTCTGAGCTACCATCTTTGCTCTGGTTATTGTCTCCTTCTCAAAACATTTCTGTGTTTGATGGTAAACATTTGTGATGTGAATTTCATGATCTTTGTGCATGTGTGTTCACAGGCTGAGCAGATCCAGCGGCTGGAGGAGGAAGTGTCTAGGCTGAAATCTCAGGATAGTTCAGTCAGTCAGCAGGTAACAGCAGGTCTTTGCTGCCCCACACTCTTATTTCTGCTCTGGGTCCATCCCACATCTCCCAGTGTTACCCTCTTAACAGAACTGTCATAACTTTTTTGTTTTATTTTTGGTCTTGAAAGGCAATCAAGAGATAGATGGGACCGAGATTAATTCCTTTAAGGCAAATCAAATACTCTTGGCAATGCCCACAAGCTGCTGTTTTGAATCTAGAAACGTTAGCTAAGCTTATATTTCAATAACACTAATCAAATGTAAGCAAATTTGTGACACTGTTCATATAAACTCCTATATAGACACAGTCAGATGTTCTTGCTTTCATTGAAGCAGAAAATGAGTTTTACACAAACTTATGAAGTTCATTTAGCTTGATTTCTGCTGCCATTAATGAAAAAGGGCTTATAGTACCAGAGTCATTATTGTAAACTAAAACCATTTTGTTTCTTGAAATAAAAGAAACATTAACTGAATGAATTGAACAATGAATTGTTTAAAAAACATATGCTTATTTTAGTTCAGTTAGTTGCCTAGAAGACATTTTTAATTTTCATTTAGTTTAACTTGTTGTACTAAAATAACTAAAATTGAACTAAAAACTAGAAAATATAAAAATTAAAATTAATTTAAACTATTAATAAATCCTATAATAGTATCTCAGTGGTATTAAAATAGCAAAATAACACTTTCTAGTACTTTTACACTGTAATGAAAAATATAGCAAAAATAATGCAAAAAGCAAACATTTTTATTAGTGGTCTCAGACTGTTGGATCACATTGTGTGTCAAATCACCAAAAATAATATTTAAATTAGGCAAAAGAACGGCATGGTCCAGCAATTACACGTTTATGTAACAACTTTCTGTGCATGTAATTTAATCACAAAAAAGTAAAGTTCTAAAATAAAATAAAATCTAATAAAATATTGATCGAAAAATAAATAAATAAATGTATTTAAAAAAAAATCTAATATTTTATTGTTTTACCTGTATGTCATGTGGCCATTAACCAACATCAGAGAACTGGGAACATGATAATTCATTGTTAAATTATTGAAATATTAACTTTCAAAACTTAAAATCTCAGGTGGTGCTTTAAGTTAATATTTTAGGCCAAATGGGGTTCAACTGACATTTCCGATGGAAATTTGATGGAAATTCGAAATGCAAATCCATACACATTTTAACGACTAATATTGGCTACAACCCATTGCACTTTTGAGGAGAATTCAAGTCAGAACTACAGACAATGCATAAAACGTGTTAAAAAACTACAAACATGGCAGACTCACAGTTAAGTGAAGAGATTTAGATAGAGTATTGAATGATTAATAATCAATAATTAATTTAATCTGCAACAACATTGTGAACTTTTGTAAAGACATGTGACCAGTAAATTTGAAATGCATCATGAAAAAATGCTTTCAGTATGTACTTTAAATAAAATAACTAACTAAAATAAAATATTAATATTAATATTTATATAACTTATATTTATTTTTTTTATTTGAAGATTTATTTTATTTTAGTTATTTGCCAGGGAAACATGGACACATTTTCATGTATTTAGTTTAAAATAATTAAATCTAAAAAATAAAAATAAAAAAAATTCTAAAACTATAAACCATATTTAAAAACCAATAACTAATAGCAGGTGAATAGGGACGCAGCACATAAGTCACATTATATTTGGAGATCCGGTGATTCCAAATGTGTCATGTTCCAAAATGTGTCAGATTTTAAATCAAGTCATTCAGGGTGGAAGTACTGCCAGAATCGAACCTGCATTTCCCACATGAGCACCAAGGCTTGAGCATTAACCACTAAACCACAGTTCCAACTGTCTTGTGACTCCTAATGCTACCCAAATTCACTCACACCTAAATCACAATCTCTGCCACACGACGCCATGGCATTTCTTTCTTTCGACACTTAAGTCTTTCAGTCTTTGCATCTCTCTGGTTGTGTCTTCGTAACCCTCTGTCCTCTTGGGGAAGCAGTGGGGACGGCTGGCCGCTTGAGCCCTCGTTGAGGTTAATGGTGACTTGGGCGCCAGGTGGGAGTAATCAGCTGTGTGCAGTCCAGCGGGGGTCAGCGGGTACCAGGGCTCCCTCCTGGAGCCCCTCTCGCTCCCTCCCTCCCTCCCTCCCTCGCCCGCCCCCCTCCTTCCTCCGGCGGAGGAGTGTTAGAGCCCGGAGAGTACCGAATGATTGCTAATAAAACATTTGATTGAGAGGAGAGCGGAGTGCCAACCATAAACAGGCTGGATTCTGCCCTTTAATTTCACCATCTCCAGAGAATTGCTTTTGCTGTGCCGCAGAGCGAGGCTTATACACAAACAGTTAGTTGTCTAGCCTAGAACCGAAGATCTAATTTTGCGCGCGCGAGCGTGTGTGCGTGCGCACCATCGGGTGTTTGTCTATTTTGTGTTCCTGGGGACAAAAACTAAGGGCTTTTCATTTTAAATTCTCACTGCTGTAGATGCTGCCTCGACGCTGATAAGAAAAAAACAATCATTTCATACTGCTGAGAAAATTGGCCGTAGTGCAGCTAAGATGGCAGCAGCCTTGCGCGGAACTCGTTGGATTCTAATTTGCTTTTTCTGTCAGCTTGAATGGAGTTGCTGAGGTGTGTGCGTGCCTGTACCTGACTGCATGCAGACAGTGTATTAATGCACCGTATGATTTACTAAATGCATTTTTTGCTGCACTCCCAGTATGTAATCACTACGTTCCCCTGTAACATTCACAACAACAACTCATAATTTCAGAACTTCTGCATAAAACACACGCTTGCTTGTGTGCGCGTGCGTGTATTTGTTGGGCTCGGATGAAAGGTTAACGCAGGAGCATATATCAGACACTAGCGCACCGTAATAAAGGGCCGGCTATAGAGCTGCTTCTCTCCTTCTGGGAACTGCACGCATTTTTATAACCTCACTGACAGCAAGATAAAGTGCTCGTCCAATTAGAAAAATATTTGGGCGCATACCTTCCTGCGAACCCATTTCGAACCCATTTTATATGGAATCTCGGGTATTTTGGTTGTTTGTTTTTCACTCCACGAATGCGACACGTGTGTTTTTGCCCTCGCAGCATGTGTGCCGCGTTCCTCGCTTTAGAGGAGAGCGATCGCATGCATCCGGTTTTTGTAAGGGCTATGGTTGCAGACATTGCAATGCCTGCGCTCCACACTCACACACTCGCCCTGATTAATTCTTAACCCTCGTCCGTATTCTTTCCTCCTTCATTTAAGAATAGATGTATTTTGGGGGGCTTTTCTTACAGCGTGCATTAAAATTAAATTCTCTCTTGTTGTTGTGAAAGAGGCGCACGTTAAAAATAATTGGATGAGGGAGAGAACAAAGGGCTGCCTCTCCCTTGCGCGGCTGCATGGCCCAGCGAGGCGTTAATGCCGCGCCCGCCGCATTGTTCGGCTGTCTGCAGCCATCTCCCCAGCCAGACACTCAGCGCTGCTCAAGTCACTTTTAATGTCTGATAATCAAGGTGAATTTTCAAAAAGCTGCCATTTTCAAATGATGGTGTATATATTATGTGGAGATGGGGATTTTGAGAGAGGGGAGGGGGCCGGCGGTGGGCGGCAGACGGGATGAGGGCCATGCACAGTGAAAGAGAGACACCTACTGGTTGCGGGCCAAACTGCCGGGACGCTGTGCAGGGGGTTTGACAGTTGTGTGACAGTGTGTGATTGGTTTGCATGTAACCTGTGTCGCTTACGTGGAATGCGTCGTTGGAACATGGCACTCCAAGAATTGCGGTTTCTTTATTAACTATGTCATTCGTAGTACAAATCAGTGAAAGGCAGCCAGAATGTATGAATATGAATAAAACACCATATTGTGCTTTTCACAAAAGAGAACACTTAAAAAATTTGTTGATGCATTTTTAGTGCATCAGCAATAAGCTATAAATATACCACTTATACAACTTTTTAAATGCGTATATCCAGAAATCAACTAATTTCTCTTTATAAATTTGTTTATTGTTAGTTCATACCTAATCCATTAACCAGTGTAACAAGAATTATTGTAAAGTGTTTCATTTTTGTTGATTTAGCTAACAAAGCACTCTTCTGGATAATGTTTTGTGCTTTGCTAGACTAATGTGTGCTTCTCAGTGGTTTGCACCTTTATTTGCCACTGACACTGATGTGTCAGCTTTGCAGGCTCTTCCATGAATTTACATTTTCATTTGGGCAGTACAGGTGGAACCAGCCATTCGCTACTGTACATGAAGGTGCGCCATGCTTTTCACGCCGGTTTCACACATACAGCTAAGGCATTTTCATTTCAGAGAATGAGGCAATTTCTGGGACGCGAATTCTGGGAATGCAACAAATTAATATTTTTTACAAATATTTGTATATATATATATATATATATATATATATATTATTTTTTATTTTTTTATTTTATTAAAATTTTACAATTTTCATTTTTAATAATTTTGTGTTTTGTCATTTACTAAAAACATTGCCTTGCCAAAAATGAAAAAATAAAATAAATGAAATATTTTATTTCAGTTGTTTTTCAAGTAACACATTTTATGATTTTATTTGTGAATGCTATAATCCATTAACACAAGCATATTTGCTGTTAGAAAAGTAGTTTGACCAATAGCATGCAAGCATTGGACATAATCAACCAATTCTACAGAGAACGGTCAAAGCAATGCTAATACGTGTACACAGAATGTATGAAGACTATGGCGAGCATTTCAATATCGAAACAAATTTTGACAATTTAGAAATTCCAGTCAGATGCTTCTTTGAATGGTCACCTTAACAAAACCAATGCTGGTTATATATAGTCGTTCATTACAGTGTTAAAGTCCCATATCATTACCTTAGTGTATAGCAACCAAGCTCTGTCTCACTATACATCCTTTTTTTCTTTCTGCAGTGCTTCTGCATTCTCATTTTTCACCCCAGCGTGCACCACACCGAGCGCTGCAATACATTACAGAGGTGAATGTATGCAGCACGTAGAACGTAATAAGCGTGTATTTATTTCCTCCAGACTGATTTACTCTCCCCTGGCTTGGAGGAGGGAGATGAGAACAACCATCTGCAATGAGCTTGATGTATCAGATCGCACTGTTTTTTGCAATGCAATCCTTTTTATTACTACATTGTGACTGTTTTTGTTATTTTTTGGCTTGTATGTGTATTTGTACATCCTGTTTCAAGCAAAAGTCTCTGTGGTGCTGGACTGAGGCGACTGAATACAAAAATGGGATGGAAGCCTGAAATTGCAGCTGAGCTTTGTGAGGGCCGTGACGCGACAGGGTCCAAATGCATTATCCTCTCCATAAGGCCTCAACTAGTGATAAAGGTGGAGAAAAAATAAGTTTTTTTTGCGTTCTCAGAAGAAAATGGACGAGTAAAAAGCCTTTGGTCCGGTGCGTCTGTTTTTGTCATTGATTATGAGAGCGCTGGGGTTTGTTTTAAGACGCCTGTCTTCAGTGGACTGACTTAATGCACCGGCAGAGCGGGGGAATGTGAACGAGGAGGACAGGAGCCTGTGTCTTCACTTCTCTTTCATGAAGAGGCCGCTGTGGACGTGACGTGCTTCCTGAGAAGGATCATCATCTCTGTGTGTGTTTGTGACTGCCAAACGAGGGCGGAAGTATCTTTGAGGCACACAAACATTTATAAACAAAGAGGAAGGCTTTTAATGGGTCACAACGCAGGGTTGTCAAGGGTATTTGTGGCTTCAGTACTAGTGGATGTGACTCTGACCTGTTGATTGACTGTGCTGCTCTGAATCAACAAAATAGGATGTTGACGCTCATGTCATGACGACGCAACCCGACAGGTTTCCAGCAGCAAGTCATTAGTCCATCCTATCTGAAAGTGAAAATACAAATCATAGCAAATCAGAACAAATTTTGCATTTAATATTCAGCTATGGTGCAGGATTATAGACCAATTAGATTCTACTATGGGCGGAGCTACCTAGCGGGATTCTGCATACATTTAAATCAAACGACTGACAAAGAAATAGCTTTTATTGATTCTTAAGGCACTGTAAGAAAAAATTCTGTAGAAAAGTACCGTTTTTGTTGTTTACAGACATTTCCTTTAACCTTAAAACAAAACACAACACAATGCAATGCCTAATTCAGGATACAGGCAAAATATGAAAAATCAATACGGACATAAACATTGTGCCTTATTTCTAATATTAATATTTGGAGTTTTGAATTTTCCGTTTTCATTGATTATGTCACATCTGTTTTTATTCCCATAATGCCTCACATTTAAGCTCCTAAATAATATAAAAGTTTATTTGTTCGTTTTCCACACTGTTATTTTGAAGTAGCCCATGTAATTGTTTGGGTTTAAGTTCATTTCATTTAATGAGGTATACATAGTTCAGCCATACGATCTGGTGCTGTGGAATTTTGCATACTACTTACACTTTAATTAGTAGCTGAAAGCCTGATCAGGTTAGCCAAAAGCTGCTTTTTTACTGCATCACAATAATAGACTATGGTCACCAAACATACTGTAACTACAAAGGTAACTCTCCCTCCATCTCCACTGTTTTCACCCCAAATTCTTTCCATTGGTTTAGCCAGTGTTACTCTGTTGGACTGCAAATGCGCAAGGGTTATGGGTTAAGTTAAGGGGTTTACATCGAGTAGGTAGAGAGCTGTAGGTAGTTGAATATGCCATTTGTTTGGCAACATGCTCTCATACTAGTGCTTTTTTTGCATCTCTATTGTGGAACTAAAAACCATGTAAAGTGGTACAGTTAATGCCAGTATGGGCACGGTGCCCACGAGGAGGCAGTGTGTGGCCTGAGCCTTTCCTCACACACACATTTGACCTATCAGATACAGGTAGAAGAGTCAGAGTCCTGTGATACAACTTATATAGTATGCATACCAAAAAAGTTGCATGCACACACATATATACATGCATGCATATATATATATATATATATATGCCATCATTCACTCAACCTCACACTTATTTTGGTAAAAATAATTGGTACTAACACTAAAAATGTGTTTCTTCACAGAGTGCTGAGGAATATTTTCCCCATCCCCCTTTTCTCTTTCTCATTCCTCTTCTCTGCTCTCCTCTTTGTATCCTTAAAATATTCCACACATCTCGCTGCAGTTCCGCATGACAGACACCCCTAATATAATCTGTGTGTCTGAATTCTAATTTATACCGTCAGGATAAAATAAATAGTCTGCAGTTAATTATAGGGAGCCAGCGCCTGCCTTTGCCCGGCTGATTTATGAAGTGCGTGCAGGCATTCTCCAACGCATTTTTCTTAATTTATTTTTAATCTGCCTTTCTATTAATTCTGCAGCAAACGTCTTAATGATGTGCGAGGTGTGTGTTAATGAGAGCAGGTGGAAGGAGAGGAGCTCAGGTGGGGGTGGGGTACAGGGGATCTGGACCTAACAAGACCTCTCTTAGACCTCCCCTTCACTCCTAACCCCCAAAAGCTCTCCCTGCCCCCCCCCCCCCCCCCCTCTCTTTCTTCATGTGTTTGCTTTGTTCTGTTGGCTCTGAGGCTATGTGTGCAGTGTTGTAATACCAAAAATGCCAGTAAAAAATGGTTATACCATGGAACAATGAGAGTATCGGATGGTAATACCATATTTTTACCTTGATATTGACATAGTACTCTAAGATACTTAAGTAATACTATGCTTTATATCCAAAAACCATGGTATTACTGTACCATGGTGCAGTGGCATGTGATAGGCTGATATATCAAGTGATAATAGGCATTTTGAGGTTATTAGCATTTGCCAATATCACTTTTACATGATAAACTCACCAAACTTGGTATAATTCATCTTTGCATTGTTTAACTTTGTGCTCTGTCATACACAATAACTTAAATGGAAAGTTCAAAGAAATTCAAATTCTGCCATCATTCACTCACCCTCACATCTTTCCAAACCTGTATAACTTTCTTTTTCTGCAGAAAACACACACACACAGAAATATTTTGAAGAATTCTGGTAATGGTAACTAAAGAGTTTTGGTGACCATTGAATTCCACTGTATAGACAAAAACACTTGAGACATTTCTCAAAATATGTTCTTTTATATCCAACATACTGACATGAGGGTGATTAAATGATAACAGAACTATCCCTTTAAATATATTTGAAATATGGCACTGAAAATCTATTAACTTTGCAATATAATTGTAATTATTTCTATTATCTGCTATATATGCCTTCCTCCAATAATGTTGACACTTCAACTCCCTTTCTAACTCAGCAACTCGAATATCATTACAAATTTGACGTTTCCCATCTATAGATATGACACATATACATAACTTGAAATTACCTACCAAAGACTACTGTTATTTGCAATAAAATAATAAACAGTAATATTTGAAGGCTGAAGCTTCTGTCAACTAGCCATCATTCAGCTCCTAATGAAACTAAATTAAACTTGAGTATAATGCTGCTATAGGTACTGGTATAGTATGATAAAACATGATTAATATAGTATGGCAACAATACTGTGTACCATTTTTAGTTTAGGGATGTTAGTGTAGACATGCTATTTTTCCTGATAAGTGTGCTCGTTTGTCGTTCTATTAGATGCTTGCAGATGTATCCTCTCATTTCAATGGAAAACTTGCGTATTGCTCTGTTCCAATACCTATCATTGCTTCTTTTGAGTCTCCCATGCATTTTCTGTATGATGCTGTGTTGTTTCCTATTTAGACCATTCTATATCAATCACTTATGAAGTTCCTTTAGAGTTACGATTCTGCCTTAGAGGACTGCTACCTATGTAGGCAATAGACAGCATGGCAGCTCACTAGGTTTGATAACAGAGCTTACAGAAAAGTGCTCAACTCTTGCTCAATCTCCTCAACTCTTACATCCTCTACCATTTCTCTCTCCATCTGCCTTCCTTTCATTTCCTCCTCACAAACAGATCTTCGGTGAAGCAGCTAAGCATGGACAGCTGCGGTGCAGCTCCTGCAGGAACAGAGGGATAATTTAATTTATCTTCCTTTTTGTCTCTCCAGTCTGCTCATTTTATTCACACACAGATCATTACACACCAAGACCCCATTTTCACTTCCTACTGCATACAGACGCACACACACACTCACACATACAAATGGCTTTAACTAGGCTGGCAGGCCCGGGCCTGGTGCTGCTGTCGATCGATACCCACGCTCGGATAGGAGAGATCCACACTGCCTTAATAGGTCCTGCAGGTCCTACCATAAAACACCTCTACAGACCTGAGGACCAGAGGCTTCATAAATTTCTCTCTCTCTCTGTGTCTCTGCAAGATGGAGTGGGACTGAATGCAGCCACATGGGGTTGGGGCTGAAACAGAGTCGTGCTGGGCGGCACAAGAGCTCGTCTGAACAGGTTCAAGTGTGTAGCTTGAAAGGATTGGGAATGTTTTTATGTAGTGGGCTGGCATGAACGTGTTTTCTTCTTTCATTTAGCACAGGAAACTAGTTAAACTAGATTAATTAGCAAGACAAATTACATTTTATAAAAATACTGGAATCAGGACGTTTGGTTCTTTTGGCAGTTTTCGTATGTTGATTCTCACACCGATGAAGATGGAACTAAAAAACTGTATGGAACACTGTACTTAAAAAGTGTTCCATCAATACTATTCAGCGTAGCACATATAACATAACCAGTGACCGATGTAATCCAGTTCTCAAGCAAACGACTCTTATGAGCAGGTTCTTTAGGTGAATCATACTTTGTGAGAAGTGATGTCTGATTCTCGAGCAAATGATTCTAAAGAGCAAGTCTTTTAGGTGAATCATACAGCATGAGCAGTGATGTCTGATTCTCGAACAAATGACTCTTATGAGCCAATTATTGTAGATAAATCATAGTGCATGGGCAATGATGTCTGATTCTTGAATGAATGACTCATATGAGCCAGTTCTTGTTGGTGAATCATACCGTGTGAGCAGTGATGTCTGATTCTCAAGCAAATGGCTCTTATGAGCCGATTATTGTAAGTAATTCATACTGCATGAGCAGAGATGTCTGATTATTGATTGAATGACTCTTATGAGCTGGTTCTTGTAGTTGAATCATACCGCGGGAGCAGTGATGTCTGATTCTCAATTGAATGACTCATATAAGCCAGTTCTTTTAGGTGAATCATACCATGTGAGCATTGATTTCTGATTCTCGAGTGAATGACTCATGTGAGCCAGTTCTTTTAGGTGAATCATACCGCGTGAGCAGTGATGTCTGATTCTCGAGCGAATGATTCTTATGAGCCAGTCTTTTAGGTGAATCATACAGCATGAGCAGTGATGTCTGATTACTGAGTGAATGACTCTTATGAGCTTGGTCTTTTTAGCGAATCAGAAACACTAATGAATAAGTTGGGGCAGTTTCTCAATTAGTCTGACTCACTAAATGAACCAAGTCATTAATTTTTTAGGGCTTCAAGGTTAATAAAAAAAGTGATATTGCTTAGTGCAATTATCAAATCGCAAAGGCTTAATTAAATAAATATTGTGCTGCATGTTTCAGAGTGAGTCGTGGCACTGTGTTCTTTTACATGTGAGCAGATCATGATCCAGTGTTTTCAGAGCAGCTTGGTTCGCAGTAAATGCTAATTATTATTATTAATGCTTAATAGTCATGTCAATTTTGTACTAATGTGTGCAGCCCAACAAACAGGCACTTAAAAAATGCATTTTTTTATATTTCTTCCTCAAAATTCAATAGAATCAGTAATGGAACCATCAAGGAACCGTAATCGCTAAGAAGAATCGGTACTGTAATCATTAAATTCCATACGATTCCCATATCTTGTTGCTGGTGGTTGCCAGGATGTCACTATGTGGTTGCTAGGGTTTTCTGTGTAATTTCACTTAGTAATCTGATTGTAGGGGTAGTCAGTGGTTGGGTCTATTTTTCTTACACATCAACAAAAGATGTCGATCACGTCCCACTCGGCGAAATTACAGCCGCCAAAACGCACACCGTCTAAGCTGATCTTTTCAGCAGGGAAGGCTCGACTGTTGATGAGATGTTTGTAAGACGAAAAGCATTTGTAGCTGTAGAGGTTCTCCAAGTCCCAGCGTGAGTCATCACGAGTGATTTTTACCTTCACGACGCTTCGCAGCAAGAACGCACGCAGTCGTGATAGGCCCTTTTCACAATGACGTCAGCTAACTTCCGCTTTCCCGCAAAGCAGTGTATCGGTACTTCCGTTATACCTTTACACCAGAGACTTCTCAGGAGAATGTGGGAAAAACTTGAAATATGAAAGGCGTTAGTGAAGAGTTAATACTAATAATGTTAATGTACTTACAGTCGGATTCTTTTGCGAACGTTTTTCTGCATCTCCCTTAGATGGGAGGCTTGCTTGTCGCAACTGCTTGCTTTCAGATTTGTATGACAACGATTATGTATTCACAAAATATATACTTGAAATCTTTTCACTTGTTATTTCGGTTTATGTCATTCCTTGGATAATTTATTTATTGAGTACTGTAAATTAGATTGCATATGAACAAATGATAAAGGCAAACAAAGCGATGTTATGTTTTATTATTTGGGAAAATGACATGGACACAAATACGTATTTTATATTAAATCTTTTTACCATGTGGAATTTCATCCATAAATGCAAGTGGTCTGAAAAGAAACCCATTATCAGTTCAAGGTAAATGCTTAATACTAGAACAATGCAAAATACCGCCCACGTGGTGCTAAGAACTTTGGACTTCCTGCAATTCGTGATGTATTATCTTTCACTTAACTACATATGTATACCCTGTTTTCTGGAATTATTATTGATTAATATGATCGATTGTATGTTATTTTCATTATAGGATATATACATGGCAAGTGTGATGTTAATAAACAGTATATAAATGTGAACATATTTATTTTTGTGCTACTTTGTTGTTTTGTTTTTTTAAGTAAGATTTTTTATATAACTTAATATATTTAATATTTATTCAGATTCACATTGTGTTAAAATAAAAGAGGAGAAAGAAATTATAATTGGATTTATTGAAAATTATTTAAATATTTAGAAGCTTATTTATATGCACCTATTCTTGCTGCAGCTGTATTAAGCAGGACATGAATTACTGAATGAAAACTTTCATTACCACATGTAAATGTCTAAAACGTTTGTTTATTTGACAAATATATCAACAACTTCATCTAACTGCAATAAAGACAGTAAACATTGTGCCAGAGTGGCGAAGGAATCAGAAAGTATGACTTCAGTGCTAGAACACAACTCCTCCTCGACTTCAAACAGCCGTCTATGACCGGTATTGATAAATTGGTTTTTGAGATGCCAGACATGTGCCTTGAATAAGGATGACTGATGAACACCAGCAGTCATCTCTAACCATTTTTGGCGATTCACAGCGTCTGGGTGAACTCCATGCTGGTAGCGATAGCGCTTTCCCATGCTGGCGGAAGTAAGAATACCCTGCTTCACGTCAGAACGGAAGTTGTGTGACGTCATGTGAAAAGGCCTATTTGGCGCGTGAAGCACAGCGGGCTGAAACGAGGCGTGGCTCTCCGGAGCGCGTGAGATTGGATTAAGAGTTACATTGGCAGCAAAAGGAGATGGCCGCCCAGCATCTGTTCTCCCTCTTTCCTCCTGGCCCTCAGGCAGCGCACGAGCGTTACACAATGTGTGTGCGCCTGCATTAGCCAAACAGATAGCTACCAACTTTAATTGCCTCTGCATCCACTTACTCACCCCTAACGCCCTTCAACCTCATCCACCCATCCCGCTTCCCTCGCCCGCGCAAATGAAAGAGCGAGAGGCGGGAGATGGAGGGAGAGAGAAGGCGAGCATAATTACTTATTTTAGTGGACTGCTGTAGAATGCCTCTCGCCAAATGACTCTAATTCCAAATGGTTAACAAGAGCCGAATAGAGCCGAATCCGTGTGACAGCAAATTGCTTTCCCATTTGCAGCCTTAATGGCTTTTCATACTTTGCACTTCCAATAAGCAGTAAACTCGGAAATTAATATTGCACGCTGTGTTATGATGCAAATGGGAGGGAGATAGGAGAGCCGTACCTTCATGCAGAAAGCTCTGATTAGATCTGTAATTGCTTCACTCTGATTTTTTCTCCCTCTCTCGCCCTCCGTCTTTCTCGTTCGTAACTTTCCGACGTATTTATTGAGCTATTTTGAGATTTGCCATTTCACTTATGCATCAACATTGACTGCACTTTTGATTTGTGTCACGCTGTGGTTTTTGTTTTCAAATCAATGCTAATCAGCGGTAATTTGCCAGCGGCGCGGAGACGCTCGTCCTGGGGGTTTAATGTCTTTGCTGTCACCTTTAAGGTGTTTGTCACACATTCTAGTCAGAACAGCTTTTTAAAATGAAACAGAATAATAACAGGAGGCTTGTAAACGAGGCACGAGCGGTTTTAAGGTGTCTTATTGAAATGCACGCCACTCACACGTATACGAACGTTTCACGGTGAATAGACAATTGCGTTCGCCGGTTTGAAGATGTTTGCAAAACACTCTGAGGTGACATGTTAATGGCGGTACTAATGAAATCCTGAACTCTAACCGTTCGCTCTTCTGCCTGATTAGCACATGCGTCTCACATTTAGCTGTGCTTGATTAAATGTAGATTGCTGTAGATGAAATTAAATGAAATTTTGATTGAATAACATCAGGGCTGGAATGAAGCATGTAAATGTGTAGATAATGTAAATAGGAAGATTTTCCTCTCTGCTGGGTAAAAGGGACGTCCGACCATCAAACTTCAAATGATTCACTAAAGCAAGCATCACTATGGTTTCTCATGCTCAGGGTTAAGGATCTGAACGAACAGTATGTATCTGACCTTACAGTATGTATTATACTTTGTTGAGTAAATGGAAAATGATAGGGCTGGGTAGTAATAGTGATATATTCCCATTCTTTATTTTGGGTTATTCACTCTAGTTTGCTTTACAACCAAATAACTTCTATGAGCTGGTTCTTTTTAGTAAATCAGAAACTTACAACATTATCATCTTAGCCAGATTATCGAAACTGATCACGTTTATGAGCCGGTTCTTTTAAAGAATAGTTCAAAAAGATTGTATGAATTGGTCTGAAACACATCCCCATTTAATTTACTGTATTCCTCTGATGTGAAGAATTTGTAATCAAAATGGACATTATATATACACACACACATACAGTGCTGAGTAGTAACTGATTACATGTTATTTTTTTTTCTTTTAAAGTTTTGTTTCCAAAAATTCTATTATGTGTCATACCATTTAACATTGACTATATTCACAATATGGAATGGCCTTGTAAATATCATGTAAATAATTTTAATTCCATGTTTCTGAATTTAGGGAAAAAAGCAATGGTAAGTTAAGTAAAAAGTAATCTAAAAAGTAGTCAGGACATCACCTAAAATGAGTAACAGAGATTTTGTTACTAACAATTTTCATCATGATGTAATCTGTAATCAGTAACGGACTACTATTATGATACTATAATCATTATAATTTCAGTACTCTCTTTCAAATGCCATGAGGTTGGTCCCTGCCAGCATTCTCCAGCTTTGGGTGGAAAGTACTGTACATTCTGCAGCCCCAGATGCTCACAAGCAGCTGACCTTTGGACAGAAATAGCAAATACATTCAGCCTGATTGGCTGGCGATTGTAAGCAGTGATTGAGGTTAAGTAGCCTTTGGTCTGTGGTGTGCTGCCAGGCCGCTGTATGCAGTACGACTGAGGGGAGGGGGTTCACCTGACCACCGCACATGTAATCTGATCCCCTCGCACCGTTTCCATGGCAACCATCTCTTTCTAGTGCTTCTTGTTCCCATTTCACTTGTCACTTCGGTAATTGCCTCAGAATTTCCCTGTCTGGGAGAGTATTGGGGAAAAATGATGATGATGACAATAGTGATAAGACAATATTTATGAACTGTGCATTAGTCGACAGCGGATGGAGGGGTGAAAAAGTGAGACGCTGCTGGAAAACAGATATAGATGGTTAATGGTTTGCATGGTGGTCCTAGCTGGACATTTCTGGTCATTAACTGGTGTAGATGACCGATCAGCTGATGCTATGGAAAACCTAGATACTGCCATGCTGGAAAGGTTAACATTAGGTTAACGCAAAGACAGTCTTGCTTACTGTGATTACAATAGGCCTGGACAATATGGCAAAAAATCTTTACGTTTTTCAGAATTGTTTAAAAAAAAATTTAACATTTAACCGGTCCTTTAATTGTTAAGATTTTCAAAGATCACCATTCTAACCTAAAAGTGATCAGGCAGACCAAACCGTAAGGTGTAGAGATCTGAAACTTTGAAGGATGCTAGTAACCACTGGTCTACAACGTCACCAAGCCTCACCCCGATCGGCCTGATGGGGGCGCTACAGCGATAATTGTACGTAATCGCCATAGACTGTAAAAAAACATGGACGTAGTGTCCGTGACGTCACCCGTAGGTTTCTGAAGAGTACTTTTGAAGCCCAAAGTAGGCGGAGTCGGCCGTCGCCATCTTGGCAAGCGCGACACCACACGTCACTCCCGGATAATCGAAAATGGGCAAAGAGGCGGGACGTGGGCGGAAATGGTTCCAGAAACCACGCCCGCCTAGCTCGCCAGTGGTGACAGCAGCGGCAATCCACCTGTCACTCAACTGACCACGCTCTTAATTATGCAGAATTTTAAGGCTCAATATAATTTAATCGGATGAGTTATAAAAAAAATTCACCCCCCTCACAGTTGTCATGAAGGGCAAAATTAGCTATATAGACCAAAATCATTTTTTGAGCCAGGCTGTAAACATGTTTTTTTTTCTGCTGTAAAGTTGGTCATTTTAACATGGGGAGTCTATGGGATTGACTCCCTTTTGCAGCCAACCTCTAGCGGCCAGTTGACGAATTACAGTTTAAGTCACTTCCGTGTTGGTTTCACGAGAGAGACCGGAAGGTTGCCGCTTGGTAATCGCTCATAACTCCTAAACTGCTTATCGTAGACTCAAGTGTCTTATCATGGGAGTCTTTGGCTTAAAACAAAACAACAACAAAAAAACGCATGTGTCGGATTTTCAGCTTTTTCGTGGTTTTTTTTTTTTTTTTGTCTTTTTACTTTCGCAAACTACTCCTAGGTTTCTCTCTCAGAACCGGAAAATTTAGTTTTTGACTCACCATTGCAAACCAATGGCAGAATGTTCGAAAGAGGCGGGGCCACTTTTCCTAAAATGGCTATAACTTTTCAACGGAATGAGATATTTACACTAAACTTGATACACATATGTAAGACCTCAATCTGAGATCTCATGAGAAAAACATGGAGTTTGGCCACTGTGTGGCACTATAATAGGACAAAATCATAAAAATGTCTATAAATACACATTCGTTAGTCTGATTGGCTTAAAAATTCACATGCAGTTTCTGTGCCACACTTGTGTATTTCGCAAAACATGGCGACCATCGGCCAATAAAATTTGAGCACCTATTAGTCAGGGTTAATAGCACTTGCTTAGAATGAAAGTTGGTGGGCTTGTTTGGCCCATGGCCCTAAAGGTCTGTGAGAAATTTGAAAGAAGTCGGCCACTGGGGGGCGATATAGCATTTTCCAAGTGTGTAAATGATTGCATATTGCTTGATTTTTCACATATACACATAATATTCATATCATATGTTAGATCTCCTCATTCTGAACAAGTTTGCCTTAAGGACCGCTGCTGTAAATCGAATCGTTTGTGAAATATTGGAGATTATTTAAAAAAACTGCTTTTGCGAACTAGTCTTAGGTTTTTCATTCAACCTCAACAAAACCACTGCAGTACAATTCTCTGGACTCTCTAGGTCAATAATTATCAAAAAAATGTTGAACTTTACACTTTGGTTAGCTATAACAGGGTTGTTTAAAAATGGTTGTGGCCAAATCTACCTAAAAGCATATAAATTCTAAACGAAAACTCAAAACTTCACAAAACTGGATAAGGACAAGCTGAATATGATACTAAAGAAGAATGCCAACTTTTATGGAGATCGGATTATAGGTGGCGCTACAACAAGCCATAAATTTTAAGAACATCGTATTTCACATATGGTAAGTTACCTAGAATTGCAAAAAATGCTCTTTTTTAACAATGATAGGTGGTTACAGGCTTGCTAAATAATGCATAATGTCTTTTTTGTACGTGCTTAAGTGCCTTAAAGCGCTTGGACCCCGGTAATCGCTGCTTGCAGCTATATTCCTAAAAATGTAACTACAACATAATTCAAGTAAAAACTTGCATTTTTCCCATTCCACTGTCTGCATCTTGTGTTTTTCAATGCTCTGATCTTTTTTTCTCTTAACTTTTACCATTGGCGTATTGTAAATTGTGGCTAAACATAATCATAATTAAAATTTAGTAAATATATATTTATATATTATTCAGCAAGGATGCATTCATCAGAAGTGACAGTAAAGACATTTGCAATGTTCTAAAAGATTTTGATAACTCAAAGATGCCATTAAATCACATTACATTAACAAATATTATCTAATAATGAGCAATATGTTTGCTATGGTGTATATTAATCTTTGTTAATCTTAGTTAATAAAAATATAACTGTTTATTTTTAGTTCATGTTATCTCAGGTCCACAAAATAATATTAACACATACAATTTTCGATTTGAATATAGTATTAGTAAATGTTAACATTAACATTAACTAAGATTAACAATTTCAAATAAATTATAAAAAAGGGTACCATGGTTTTCCCAATTATTAAACAGCACAAGCATATTGCTAATAATCACAAATGTTTCTTGAGCAGCAAATCAGCATATTAGAATGATTTCTGAAGTATTTTAAAGTGTAATAAATTTTTTTACTGTTTTTACTGTATTTTTGATCACGTAAGTGCAGCTTTGCAATAGAAGCTTCTTTCCAAAAAATGAAGTCTTACTGACTCCTAACTTTTGAACGGTAGTGTACAACCCAAGCTGTTGACATCAAAACTTTGAGTCCATTTCAAAAGATTGTAGTGATTTCCTGTTCTCCTGTCACTATTATTGTCATCCTTCAGTGTTTCCAGCCAGACTCCCCTGATTCCTTCCTACAGCCATTAGCACTAGCGTTCCGAGTCTGAGCTATGTTTTACCCTTGAAGCGGTGCTGCATAAGTCTCTGGGGATTGATAGGCCAGGCCGATGCTTCTATCCATCATTATGAGCAGAATATCAACAGCAGGAGAATAGAGCACCTTATGCTTTCAGATAACAGAGAGATTCAGCTCGAGCTACTTGTCTTTCTCCTGCACTCCAGATCCTATAACCTTTTAAGACAAAGTTCTCAACAAAAACAAATGTGCTAGCCGTTGGAATATTTCAGAAATTAGGGCATAAAAGTAAGAAATGACTCGCACATTCGCCCCTTCTTCCTAAAACAAAAACATGAAAGTCGTGGCCACGTGGAATTTATATTGTGTGCTTTCTGGGGGAATGTCAGCGGAATTAATTGATTTGCCCGTGTTTGTCGGGAAAGAGCAAGTGCCTGACTCCAGCCTGTGTTATTAAAGCTAATACCTCAGCGTTTTACCGCCGTGAATCAAGCTCTGACGCGTCCTTATGATATATGGATTTATTATTCAAAGTGTTGTGCGGGTCTGGGAGGCCCCACACTCATCCTGGCCCCCGGGGACCAGCTGTGTTTTCAGAGTAAAGAGCACTTAGAGAATGGCCCGGGGCGACTGCGTGCCGGAGTGCCTCTGGACACATGCTACCGTCCAGACCTGAGGAAACATCTGCAGACGGACCTCACAGTGAGGACTGTTTGGATGAAGTCACTGTCTCCAATGGAGCTCTGTGTTTCAAAAGTGTCTGACAGACCATACAAATGTGTCATGAATTTAAATAGCATTGCCTTTATAGTGTGGAAGATGATTTTAGTTTTTAAATAAATCTGAAATAATATAGAAATATTAGATGGGAAAGCATAAAAAAGCCCTTTGCAAAAGAAATAAATACAATTAAAAATGTTGCCTAAACAAGTTGATGAAAAGCTAATGATGAAATGAAGGCTAAATAGAAATATATACAGTATGTATAATCAAAAATGAAACTGAAGCAACATAAAGTGCATATGATTACAAAAAAAACAAACTTAAAGTTTTTTTACTTAGTGTTTTGTCTTGGTTTCTAGTGCAAATAGTTAAACATTCTTGAATCAAGATATATTTACTTGAGAATTAATATGACTTGAGATATGAAGTTTTGTTTTCTGAAACAAAAAAATCTAAATTTTGTAAGTTTTTGCTTAAAACAAGAAAAAATATCTGCCAGTAGGGTAAGAAAAATAATCATAATTCAAAGGGAAAACAAGATTGTTTTTTCTTTCACCATTGGCAGATATTTGTTTCTCATGTTGAGAAAGAACTCACTTATTTTTGATACATTTTTCTGAAAAGAAGACTTAATATCTTACATCATTTTGATCTTGATTTAGATGTTTAGATATTTGTACTAGAAAAAAAAACACTAAGTAGGAAAATGAGTGGTTGTTTGCAAGTTGCTGGGTGGTTGATTCAGATCCATCTTACATTCTTAGTCTGTTGAGATTTGTATTCATTCATTCATTCATTTTTTTGCTTTATTGTCTTCAAAGTGAAAATTGCAAGGCAAATCACAGAAGTGTGATAGGTGTCATCAGTGTTGTTTTAATACCATTAGTATACTATTATAATTTTTGTTAATATTTTGAATCAGATTTTTTTTTTAATTCAAACTTTAGTCATTTTGTTGTGTTTTGGCCAATTTTGTCATCAATAATTATTTACTATCAATAATGTCCGTAGCACAAATGGTGAAGGAAAGTTACATAATAAAGTTTATTTCATAAGAAATAATGTACCAGCAGCTGGTCAATATCACAAAATCAGGATGCCAACATGTAGCAGAGGGGTCTCATATCATCCTGATGGAGATGAGTTTGCATCAGTGAGCCTGTATGTAGGCTATAATATGTAGAAAAAACTGATTACCATAAAGAGCGGTCAAATATACAATCAAGTGGTCATTTTCTAAATATTTTACCATAAAATGCCATGATCAACCAATCAGAATCAAATATTCAAAAAAAAAAAAAAAGGCAAAATATTGCTTTAACAAACAACCGCATGAGTCAAGGCAGTGAACATGGGTTACTATTTTAGTCCAAGCAGTTTTAGTTCAAATATGTCCTCTTAAAAAAAAAAAAATAAAAAATAAAAAAAAGTTAAACTTTCCGCGTTTGTTAAGACTTTGAAAGGGTGCTTTTTAACACCTCTCTCTAATCAAGGAATCTGGGTCAAAGAATGTCCTTTTTGACTCGTTTCGTTCTCTCTGGCTCTGATCGGGTGTGAGGAATGGTATCATTAAGGTAATGTTCTTGAGAGGGCATTTAGTTGAACGGTGATGTCCCTCTGCAGCTGCAGTCTCAGCCCAATCTACAGTGACTTTTGAAGCAGAATATATCAGCACTGAATATGCAAACACATCCTGAACCAAACGACTCTTCACAAAGTCAAAAAAGACCTCATGTTTACAACCACAGCCTCTTCCTGTGTTCACTAACAAAATCATTTCTTGGCATGTTCCATCTTCAGTTCAGCTTGGAAAGTTGAAATGTTCAACTTTGTACTTGCTAGTTTTTTTGTTTTGTTTTTTAATTATATTCTATTTATTTTCTAATTTGAAGTATTAAAATGGAATTAAAAAATAATTAAAGCTAAATCAGAATAATAAAAAACAAAAAATAAATAAAACAAAGCTTTAAATAAAGAAAAGGTACATCAAAATTATAAAAAAGTGAAACTAATTACACGTAACAAAATAGCTTATTTTTATATTTTTACATATATAATTTTTATAGTTATTTTATTTTTCAGTCATTCTCACTCATTTTCTTTGTGGAATGGGCTGATCATCACACTGTAGAAGATCTCATCTTAATCCATGTAACCTGACCAAACATGGCAAGTTAGTGAGTCCACCCTCAGTCCTGCTGCAAGGGTCAATAGCACAGTTCATACTTTTATTTCCACATTTCTCTCCATTTTATTGATTAATGTTTTCTTTTGGAGCGAGACGGTACTTTTATTGCTTTGGCTTTTGTGATATGTTTTTGTTTTGGCTGAGGAGTGTGGAGCGCGCTCATATATCATGCACTTCTGCACAGTTTGCCCTCGCTAGCCTGTGGTGTTCATCAGTAATTAGACCAAAGTCAAGGAGGCGGCCAAGTTCAACCTCTTCATTAAGGATCACTCTCCTCACGGCAACAGCTGTAAATGGAGAGAGAACTATCATTCAGAAGTGCTGGGTGGAAATGTAAAATAAATGTACAGTGAGAACCAAAAGTCTGAGACCACACTGAAAGTCTGCGGTTCAGAATCTAATACAGAGCTGGAAATTGTTAACAAATGTGACCCTGCACCACAAAACCAGACTTAAGTAGCACGGGCATATTTGTAGCAATTGGCAAAAATACATTGTATGAGTCAAAATTATCGATCTTTCTTTTATGCCAAAAATCATTAGGATATTAAGCAAAGATCATGTTACATGAAGATATTTTGTAAATTTCCTACCTTAAATATATCAAAACTAGTAATATGCATTGCTAAGAACTTCATTTGGACAACTTTAAAGGCGATTTTCTCAATATTTTGATTTTGTTGCACCCTCAGATTCCAGATTTTCAAATAGTTGTATATCAGCCAAATATTGTCCTATCCTACAAACACCAACATCAATCCCATTCCACTACATCAATGGAAAGCTTATTTATTCAGCTTTCAGATGATGTATAAATCTCAATTTCAAATAATTGACCCTTATGACTGGTTTTGTGGTCCAGGGTCACAAATAAACATTATGAGTAGTAGATTTGAATTAAAAAGACATTATTTAAATTATGGAATTTTTTTTCAACTTTTCACTTTATTCTTATGATAACAATATAGTAATGAACATTTGAATTACATCTCAAGAATGCAAAATAGAATCATTTTCACTAATGTATATAGTAGGGACATTTTTTTAAACTATGCCCAGTTTTTTTTTTTTTTTAACACTCTTAATAGTTAACTCATCCACTAACACTGTCCTATTTTATTTTATTTTATTTAATTTCATTTTATTCTAATTGTTTTGATTTGTTTCAAATTCTCACTAAACCTCAAATGACATATCATGTTTAATAACATTCTATGAAATATTGTGTATATGTATGTGTGTGTATATATATATATATATATATATATATATATATAATACATATTTAATATTTTTACTTATTACCTTCTGTTACCTTCTTATTACCTATCTCAAGCATTTTGTCTCTTTGGGAAACAAGCAGTCATGGTGAAATGACTCAATGAGTCATTGTCCATGGTGAAAATGATGGCACAACTTCATATTTTTATGATGGATTTTCTTAATTTAAGATGGATAATCTAGATCTGGGACAAGGGTAAAACAAGCCTGTACATTCAAAGGTCAAGACCTTTGAAAAATAGCAAAAATTAATGTTAGGGGCATGATAAGTCATTTGTAATCTGATCTTCGTATATAAATCTGTTAGTTTTAATAAAAGAGCCCAGGGACCCGAAGTTGGAAAAACACCAGTAAGTGTTTTGTTTGAATCACCACAGCGCATGATTAATGCGTTCAGCCACAGGGAGAGGTGATGATGTCACGTCTCAAGGTGTTTCCTCCGTGTGTCAGTTCGCCGCGTGCGTCCAGGTTAAGTGCAGGTGTGTGTGAGAGCGCTTCGGCGCGGTGGCCGTCTCTCCCCCCTCACAGGGACCCAGGCAGAGCTTTCCCAATAGATCTTTATTTACAGCACAGGAGCCGGAAACGGCTGGTCAATCCATTTAGCCTAAGGCCACTGATTTGTTCGTATTTACTGCAACACCCAAAGAAAAGCCGAGGTATTTTTCCCTCTCTCCTTCCTATTGATTCGGCTCTTAGAAAATCTGCTCTGCTGTCTAAACACTATTGATCCCCCTGCTCTCCTCGCCAGCTCTTGCACCAGTGTATAAAGGGACTGGATGAATTGAAATTTCATTTCCGACAACTTGTTCCTTTTATTTTTTGCCTTTTTTTCGACCGAGAAGCAAGACTCAGAGCGTCGCTTGGCGTGGGTCAATAGCCGCATGAAGGCTGAAGGTAAAGGTCAGCGGAGGTGAACTGTTCTACTGTTAGCTGAGGGTCTGTACTGTAAGGTGCCTTTGAATTTGGCCAAAATGAGGGATCATAGAATCCATTTCCTTCACTTTTAAACTTTTGTATGACCCATAGTATGTGTATCTACAGGAATGGTGTCGGCTCCGGAGGGCACAAGAGGAGCTGAAAGCGAGAAAAGAGGAGTGGAAGAAAGAGAGGTCCTTCCTTCAAGAGCAGCTCAATGGCATCAGAGAGGAGCTCCACCGCGCCAACCTCAGGGTACCGCCGCCAAACCTTTCTTCCCATTAGCCTGAGACGTAATGGACACTTTTCACATTTCTCAGAAGTGGAAGTTGTCTTAGTTGGGTAAACTACTACAGTGGTGAATGGAAACTACAACAAAAATAATGAGATCGTAATAAGCCGTATTAGTTCTTTTCCTGCCATTGATGAAATCTTCCATAATTTATGACACAACGCTTCCCGTCATTGGTGAATTATTCCAGCAATTGCTGTTTTCACTGTTATATGGTAGGGGCGCTGTTACAGAACTTATGAAATAATACAGCATCTCCGGATCCAAAAACACGCAAAGAGGAAAATCTGTGTAAACCAAAAGGAGCAGATGGAAGTTCTTAACGCAGAAGTAAACTAACATGATCACTAAACATTCAACACTACATAATGTTTTTTTTGATGGAACTTAGCCACATTTAAGTGTGGTTAAATTAAGAATGAAGCTAGAATAAAATGTTACACATTGATGCACACTGCTTCTAAAATCTTTTTTGTACCTTTAACATATACTGACAACCACCATAATAATCCAGTTGGCCACATGAAGCATCAAAGTTATTCACAAGGTGACTAATATACAGAAGGTGCACTCACGCAAACACAAAACACCATCATGGTAACACACAACACTTAAATAATGCATTCAACAACAGAGGATGTAACATAAAACCCAAATGTACATAACTGCTAACAAAAAGTATGAAACATGATTATTTAAACAGAATACTTTCAAATGTGAAGTGTCACGCAGGGAAGGGAATTCTGGGAATATCAGTTTTTAACTGTAAATTATGTGTTGATTTGTTCTTTTTTACTTCTAAAAATGCACAATTAACAGCATTTTACTGTAAAATGACATGAAATGTCTGGTTAGATCTTTTGCAGTTTTTCCCTGTATATAGTACAGGAACTTACTGTTAACCTATTCACTTTTTTTTATTTTTTTTTATCTATTAACAGTTTTTACAATATTTTACAATTAAAATCACACTCATTTTTACAGTGTATGCATATGACAAAATGAAAGATTGATGAGTATTAGCAATATTAAAAATGCTGCCGCCAACTGGAAATTTAAAAATAATATTCTGGCGGAGAAAGAGTTTAAGAAGTTGTGTTTCTTTGTTCAGTGATATAATGCATCATTTAATCAGAGGTTTGGTCAAGGTTTAATTGGATTAATTCTTTATTGCAATTTAAAATTGTGCTACTTATGCTGAAGACACAAGTGTAATAGAATATTGTGCAATATAAGTGGAATATTGACAACAAGTTGAGCATATTTTATATTAACAACCACAATAATTCTGATTACATAATCATTCCCTCAGACGCTGTTAAAAACACTCACGCAACAGCGCTAACTAGTTTTCTGTAATTTAATGCCAACGTTATATAACACAAAGTATAGTGTTATAAATGTACATTCATTTTTTAATAATGAATATATAAAAGTTGCTAGATTTATGAGCTTAATAACTGTGGAAAAGCCTCATCACAGTCTGTGAAAAGAGTCCACGCTGCTCAAAAGGGGGAGGCCCTGTTTTAATTATCATAAATATTCAGACCACGAGCCCATCCCACATTCCATTTCCAGCTCTTAATGTTGATGCATATTTTAATAGATTATCATTACCGCCATCATAACTCTTATTACGGTAAACGTAATTACCAGATTTACGGATGAATCATTATTTTCGTCCCCTGCAGCCGTTTTGCTCAGCAAACCCAATTTTTCCCCCCGTCGTAAACAGGCTGCTTCTTAGTCTGCGACCCCCTCCCAAAACGTTGAGCCGTTGATAAAGATAAACACACAAACAGGCGACAGCGGCTGCGTCCGTGTCTGTACGACACTCCATCTGAATTGCATATCCGCCCTGCCGCTGAGATTGTCATAAGCCGTATTAAGAAAAATGGTCACGCAGTTTGACACAAATTGGAAAATGACATTTGGAAAGCGCCGCTGCGGTGGAAATTAGAGATATTAAAATTATAAATCAATGTCTGGGTAGAAGGAACAAACGCGGGGCGGGGGTTAAAGGTCCCCTCATGACTAGGCCCCGCTCGGGCTAATCTAAACCCACCGGGCTTTGATTGTTCATCCACTGTCCACTCGTAAAGAAAGGAAGGGAGGATATTGTGTCTTTTTTGTGGAGTCAAGTCAGCTTATTTAGCGGCTCCCACACCACAACCTGCTAATGGATCATCTCAAAGGTGTGATATGCATTATGCAAAGGCATCCGCTTGACACTTTTAACGAAGTCTTTCCTCCCTGTGTGTCTCACCTTCAGTTGCCTTTGTTCGTGTGTGTGTGTGTGTGTGTGTGTGTGTGTGTAGGAAGAAGAGCATCGGCTGAAAGTGCTGCAGATTGATGAACTCCAAAGAGAGGTTGACAAGACGCTGGCACTGCTTGAAAAGGAGAGAGAGGTCAGCAAAACCCTACTTAATAGCCTCCTGTACACGCACTTTGGGGTGCACTTTTAAGTGTGCCATGTGAAAACGTAAAGATGTACCTCCGGTCGCTGTGAGCTTGAAGTTCTCACTTCTTCTTTATCTGCCATTTTTATTTCTTTTTAAAAATAAAAGGCTCCCTGATAGTTATTCCTGCTGGGTCTCTGAAATCCTTGACACATCTGACCCTCGTCTCAATTCGTCTCAAAACTCTCGCTGTACTAGCTGTGATAATGCTCAGAACACAGCAGCATGTTATACACAGCACAGTAAAATAGAACAGTTCGCCACTTTTACGTGTTGCTATTAGTCACATTCGCTACCTCAGCTCTCCTGAGCACTGAATATCTGCTGCTTTCTGTGATGGACCTTTGTGCCTCAGCATTGGTAAAGTCAATGCATAGTTTGAGAGCAAGCTCAGGGATCATACTTAGTAGTATGGTTTCTCAGCTTTATCTCCACACCACTTTATTTTACAGTACATGTACTTACAGTGTACTTACCTAAGAAAGTACTGGTAATATAAGGTAACTACATGGAGTAGGGTTAGGTTCAGGGTTAGTACCTAGTTATTACCTAGTTATTGTAATTACAATAATGAGTACATAGTATGTACATGAGGACCAGGACAATAAAATAAAGTGCTACCCCATACGCTCTCAGAAGAAAAGGTACAAATGTGTCACTGGAGCAGTACCTTAATGTACAGAAGCTAAAAGGGTACATTTTTGTACCTTATTTACACCTAAATGGTACATATTAGCAGTGCCGGTACATGAAATTAGAGTTTGTAATGTAATCTGGTGGTCTGTTGCTGATTACAAATTACATGAAATTATAGTTTGTAATGTTACTTTTGACCCAAAAATATATTCTATTCTTTGTTATCAACATCATGAAGTGCATTGAACATTACATTAGGCAAGGGTTTTATGAATGAACTAAAGGGGTTTTGTGAGTTGATGAAAAGCTGGAAGATTTTCCAAATGCATAAATGCAGTAGAATTTCAGAAAGGAAAATTTAACCGAAAAAAATGAGGGTAAATCAAATTATGAATAATATACCGCCATTGTGTGAATAATGCATAATTATGTCATCTTTAAAAAAGTAACTGTAATCTGATTATGAGCATTTTAAGAAGTAATATAATCTGATTACAAGTACTTAATGTTTGGAATCTGATTACATAAGGTATGTATTAATACTTTAAAAGTACATATTCAACCTGGTCTCATGACGAAAATGTACCTCTGGGAACTTTTTCGCAAGATGTGAAATACATACAGCCATGTTCGTTATCTAACGTATTCAATGTGAAATGTCCACTGGGTGGCACTAAAAGAGTGTTTGGGTTTTTTCCCCCGGAACAGATGAACGTAACGTTACGTCTGACTTGAAATAGTCACTTCGTTGAGTGGCGCTATAAGTCCAATGCTCTGTGACGTTTTAAAAAAACATACCATCTGCACTACACCTAAACCTACCCAATAGTATGAACAAAAGCGAATGTGGCGTAAAAACGCAATCATGCCATTTTAGCTTGTTTTTCGATCTCTCATCTTTCAACTCTTTTGTCGTGAGTCATGTTTTACCCGGGTAAAGTACTCAAGGATTTCGCATCCTAAGTCCAGTTCTGTGCTGACTGAGCTACAGAGCAAGCTTGTTACGTCCAGAAAGTGAAACATTTGGAGCTGTAATCATAATTGTGTACGAAAAGGATTACAAGTGCTACTGAGCACTTGTAATCCTCTAGTGTTTACTACCGCCTCTAGTGTTTATTTCTGTTGGAAACTGCAGTGATATGTACTTATTGGTACGTATATTGCGTCTTGCGAAAAAGTTCCCAGAGGTACATTTTCGTCATGAGATCAGGTAGTACATATTAGTGCCTAAAGTCTACATCTGACAGCTTTGTACCTTTTTTTCCTCAGAGTGTATATTGGGTTTTAATGGTTTCAGTGTTCTGAGTACAGGAATACAGTGTCATTACAAGCACCTGTTGAAAAGCTTTCATTCTCCGTTTGCTTCCTGTAATGTCTGGAATCCAATCAAGGCTATATATCTCGGTTCTGAATTTCTCTCATAGTCAAATTATATTGAAAGGAGAAAAAGGAGAAAAGAAAGAAGAAAACAGATCAAATTTAGTACTGGGATGTAAATATTTAATTTGATTATGATTCTTTGCTCAGTTGTACAGTATAATGCATCATTTAATCTGGTGTTTGATCATAGTTTAATTTTGTAATACATTTTAAAATTATGAAATTTTAAAAATATACTGAAGACACGGATGTAAATATAGGGACATTGTTTACATTGTTGTGGAATATTGACAGTAAATAATACACCAGATGTTCCCTTCACAACCAAAAGAATTTTTAATTCATCGAGCAATTATAATCAGTTATTAAATTCTGCAATTAATGTACAGTAATTGTGCATTACAACAAACTGATGAATTTCACACCCCAAATTGGGATGCTTCTTTATTTAATTGATACAATTACGTATTGATATTTCAAGGCTTTTTTGATTTGTATGTTTGTTTGTTTTTTGTGTTTTGTGTTGTTTACAGTGCAGCACTGGACAATGTAAAAGCATTCAAAATATCTGAAATTTTGTCAGTATCATACACTGTCTTCTACAATCAATAATACAAACCTAAAAACACAGTTTATGGTAGCTTTCTATTATGTTGTGTTTTGTTATAGTTCTAGTGTGCTATGTAGCCTAGATAAAGACAGCATTCTGTTTTGTCATGTTTTATTGCTTCATTGTGTATCTTAGTTTTGGGTTTATATTCTTGGTTATCTACTAGACCGATCATCACAGCACGTTTTATAAAACATGTCCAGAAAATAAAGTGAAGCATATTTTTCAGTGCTTGTGATTAACACTCACACCTTGCATGAGACCTTGTATTTGTTTTCCACTACAAAAGAATAAGAAAAATAGAAAATATCAGAAAATGCACAAAGTATAACAAAAATCCATTGTTGCGTTCTCCTATAATTTACCTTTGGAGGAATGATCAGGTAGAACATCTTCTCTAGGACACTCTGAAGGACTGTGCATTTCTTTTCTTTTATTTTCCTGTTGTTCTTACACATTCCTCCCTCAGCACCTCTCTGCTCTCTTCATCTCTCCCTCTCTTTTGCTGCAGGATTGTGGAAAGGCCGAGGAGCTGGAACAACTGAGAGAAGAGCAACTCAAGAACAAGGTCTCTCAACAATCCACTGCCTATTAGCTTCTAAGCAATGTCTTCCTCACCGCAGTTAAGTGCCAGTCATAACCTTGCCATAGTTTGAATTAGAGCTGCAGCCGCACGTGTTAGACACTTAACACCGAGACCCCACGCGCACGCCTACACAATCACCAGTGATGGCTCTGATCGAAACAACATCTAATATTATGAATGGCCATAAAATAAAATCTAATATTAATGTGCTGCAGGGGCCAGATCTCAGCATCAGGAGGTACAGCTGATGCCAGTCACCGCTCAACAGGCCACTACTGAAAAGCTGCAAAACCACATATTTCTAAATTGACTAGCTAGGGCGGCAAATATATATTTCAATTTATACTGTGAATATGAATATTTATATGAATTACTATTATTACTGTGTAAAATATTATCTGGAAAATATATAATGTCTAAATGTTTAATACATTTACATTTTTATAAATATAAATTTGCATTTTAAAAATTCTGAATATGGTGTATATATATATATTTTTGTTAGATATGCACATCTAAAAAGCAATATACGTAAAACTATGGCTATTAATAGAATAAAATATAAAATATAAATAAATATGTTCAATGATATTATTTCTTCAGATGAATTTGTAACTTACTATTTAAAAAAACTATATATATATATATATATATATATATATATATATATATATTTGTTTGTTTCTTTATTTATACGTTTTATTATTGTTACTATTGTTATAAAATAAATCAATAAATAATAAATATATATATATATATATATATATATATATATTTTTTTTTTTTTTTTTTTTTGCACTTTTCTTTCCTTGCCATCCCCTGGGTTTCCCCGGACCCTTGTTTAAATAGTTAACTAACCTCACTAATTGACTAGTTGATTGTTGGAAGACTGATTGTCCATTATAATCCATCCCTAACCTAAAGGGAGAAGCAGAATTTAGGTTAAGCGTTAATACAGAATTATGTTTTATTTTCCATGTTCTGCTCACAGTTGCGCGTTTTACATTGACCTTCAACACAGATGGATAGATTTGGTCTATCTAGTGGATCTTTCTTTTCAAGCAAATCTTAAATGAGTTGTTGTCCACGTACAAGTTGGATAGACGGTGGACGTCACACAGACGGTGGAGTTGAAGAAAACGTGGACAAGAGAAGTATACTTTTGTCTTTAGGTAGGCTGGACCCGTGTTTGGGTGAGGGTAACCTAAAGGTGAGCGCTCACATGCTCTTGTTTTTACAGTGTGGCCTCCATGAGCTTTGAGATCTCCGTAAAGCAGCTGCTTCAAAGTGCGACCAACCGCCACTTACCGCTGCGTTTTCTTCTGCTCCTTGGACAAGATTACTTTCCAAACAGAGTGCAGACAGCTTGATTAATAGAGGGGTCTACTGAGGTGCCCGCCACAGTATATTTTCACACTTACTTACGCTCATTTCATTCGCATGGACTTTTATGCGCTGAACCTTTCACCACAGGAGTCCATCGGTTCATAAAAAACACACAACTCTTTAAGACGATGTCTGGGAAAACTCATTAAAGATTCTAGATGTTGTGTTTAAGAGCTGATGGACAAGGTCACTTCTAAACTAACTTGCTTTCATCCGTGTATGTGTATGGGCGTCAGTCACAGTGTGATGCAACATTCATTAAAAGATTTATGCAAATATAGAATGTCTTACTGAGGATTCTGGCTAAGGCTTCTGCATATATAAAGCTGTGATGGACATACTGTAAATGGTCTTGATATCTCTTCAGCTCAGTGTATTAGCTTTCTTGCTACTTTTATTTGTGTGTACAGTGAGAGATAGGACTGATAAGGATGGCAAAGATGGACTATATCAGGAAATGTTGCAAGCTGGATTTAAACTTGAGTTTCCCACCGGAGCACTATTGGCTCAATGTGGATGTGTGCATACTGTAACTGAATCAAAGCTCTGACAGAGTAGATGTGTTTTTTCAAACTGGAGAAAAGAAGTCTAAAGATGTGTTCACCAGGCTTCTGGTAATATCATGAAAAATATCATATAATATGGAAATTTATTGGTCAAAATATGTGGAAACCATGCAGAATTCAAAACCTAACAAACTTCATTTCGCAAAATGTTTTGCTTGAAAACCTGCAAAGCCTGACATATGAAAACATACATATGAACACATTTTTTTTTTTTTTTTAATGGAGCAGTGTATACAAACAAACAAACAAAAAAAAAAAGAACATTAAATGCAATGTGTGACTGACAGATGTTCATTGTTCATCAAAAGCCTGGTGTATTATGTTTGATACTCATATTTTAACATGATTTTTCTAAAAAAATAAATAAATAAATAATAATAATAATATATGGATAATCAAGTAAAATTTGCTTCAGTACAGTAAGTGTATATCTTGAAATAATAACAATATAAAAGTTATGTTAACTTCAAAAAGATTTCACAGCAAAAAAAGCAAGTGTAACAACCTGAAGGTGGAGTATTTAGATCATGTTAATAATTTATAGGCCTTAGAAATTTGTATATCAAATATGATACAGTATCCTTTATAGGGTTAAAATAAATGGCACTTGGTTTGATATTTTCATATCTAGTCCAATAATAATCATGCATTTTTCTAAACTGTCCAAATATGCTTTGAGGCCACTGTACATGCATGTATGAAGCTTCCTGTACACGTGTGTGTAGGTCAGGCATCAGGGAGAGCTGATTGCAGAGCTGCAGAGAGAGCTGGAGAAGGCTGGGTTTGACCAGAAGGAGAAAGAGCTGAAGGAATGGAAAGAGCGATGGTACTCCGTCTCAGAGAGCTTTCGGCACGCACACACACAGCTCCAGCAGACCCAGGACGGCCTGGAAATACAGCAGGAGAAGAACCGCAGCCTGCAGGATGATGTGAATAAACTCCACACTGCAGTGAGGACAGGAGACAAAACACTAAATTAAAGCATAAAGGTCAAGGTCAAAGGTCAATTGATTCACATATTTAACAGAAGCTCTTTTAATATGAGTGTGTGATTAGTCTGATCAGTTTGAAATCACACTAACAGAATGTTCTCTTTACAACATGTATATGAGCACAGGGTTTTTAATTCACTTCATGCAGTTCACTTTTGATTGGCAGTAAGTTAGAGATGTCATTCGATTTGCTAACAGTTACAGTTTTATACTAAGCCTGATACTCCATTTAGTTTGTTTAGGTTGCATGTCAATATTAATACTTTTTTGATATCATCATTATAATCAAATTGTCATACTTTGATTGTCCGGTAAAATGACAGACTTGTCTCGTGACGTATGCCAGACTTCTCCAATCATTTCGTCCTCTTAAACCCCGCCCCTTTCTTCAAATTAACTGCAGGCTCACATTCAGATCTGCCTCCAGCCAATCAACAACCAGTGGATAGAACCAAGTCCCTGCCCTGCATTTTTTCATTTTTCGATAATCCATTTCCTTAACAATAAGGAAAAGATCTGTTTCTTGATCTGACTTTAAGAGCCAGATTTACTAACAGCTTGCGCTAGTGAAGAATTAGCACTGAAAAGGCGTGGACACAGTTATTTTTGTGCCTGAACTTATTGAATGTGCATTTGTAGGAGTTTCCCTTTCAGACGCAAAATTTATGGGAGGAGCGTAATCAAATGAATCACGCAACGCAATTTACTAACGTTTGCGCTCGTCAAATTACTGGTATTTGCGGCATTATTTAACACCCTAAAAAGCATGTCTTAAAGCAGGCACTAATTTACGCTGCTCTTGGTAGATTGTGCTGGTCATTATGGAAATGATCTGACTGTGTCTGTGTTCTTTAATGTGTGCATTGTCAGTAAATCACACGCAGAATTTTCCCGTCCCATCAGTGCTTTTATGGAATTGCACTCTAATGCTAATTTGCCCTGTTTAGGAAATCTGGCCCTAAGTGTTCTGCTATCAAACAATTTTGTGTTCATAATTTTATTCTCCCTGTGTAATAGTTAAAAGTGCAGTATACAGTTTCTGTACTACTAGTGGACTTAGAAAACTAAAACATATTTTTTAAACAACCTTTGCCAACAGCCCTTACAATCACCATGTCATTAAGATTATTCTTATCCTTACAGTATCTTACTATTTTATCTGGGGCTCAACAGTAAAGAGCTAACGGTGGAAAAACTTTTGACTTGCACTTCAGTAACCATATCTGAATTGATTTTCCCCATGCTCAGCCTGCTAAAGTAGCCACGCCCCATACTCTTGCTATTGGTTGAGCTGGAAAGAGATTGACAGATCTGAGCGGACAGCTCTAAATGGTTTGCTGGTGCCTGGGAGGTTCGATGTTTAGATTTTTGGAAGAAAATAAACACACAAATTGCATACTTACAATAGTCAATGACCAATAAACTGGGTTAAGACTATGTATTTTGACATTTAAAAGAATAAATAAATAGGAACAAATTCAAACTCAAGATCGCTTGTGTCCTTCACATGACCCTAAATACCAAACCTTACAACTGGTCCAGCCGAAATTCTTACAAAATATTTCCAGGACCCCTGCTGCTTTAATTTCTGTTGTGTCTTCCTTTATGATTACTGTAGGCAATTTGATTAGATGGTCTATTTTCTGCTTTATATCCTACATCTACTTATAGAAAGATGCTAGAATAATATTTTATTTCAAGTTGGATCATTGTGTTTGGAATAAAGAGGGGAATGGTATAATTATGTGTAATCCACAATCATTTCCAATAATAACAGACAAAGTGGTTTGAGCCCACGTTATCCAATTTGCCATTTAATGTGAGATGGGCTGCCGCTCGCTCCCTAAAAATTGAACCATTTCCTTAAATCGACAATTTGCCCTGCTTCCAGGATGCATGGAGCACAGAAATGATGGAATTTCATATTCCAGTAGTCTTTATATAGAAACAGAAGATGATTCTTGTTTGTTTTCCGTTCTTTGAACCCTGCTGTTTTTAATTGACGCCTGCTCAGGGTCTGTCAGATGGGTCAGTGTAAGGACAAACTGCAAGCTTTGAGCCAGGAAACTGAATTGTTGAGAAAGAGACTGCAAGGACATAAGCAGCAAACTACAGTTCTTTACAGACACACATAATTACACAATAATATTGTTGTTGTTATATAGTTCACATAAATATTATTAACATTTCAAATAACTGTATTGCAAAATGTAATTTATTCCTGTGATGCAAAGCTGAATTTTCATCATCATTACTCCAGTCTTCAGTGTCACATGATCCTTCAGAAAACATTCTAATATGCTGATTTGCTGCTCAAGAAACATTTCTGATTATTATCAGTTTTGAAAAGTTTTTTTTTTCTGCTTAATATTTTTGCAGAAACTAACTGTGATTTACTTTTCTTTTTTTCAGCATTATTAGATAGAAAGGTCAAAAGGTCTTTTGCAAAAGAGTGTCTATACTGTCACTTTTTGTCACATCAGTGCATCCTGCTGAATAAAAGTGTTTTTTAATATTCTTTTAAATAAAAATCCTAGTGTGTATGTGTATATACACACTAGGATATATAATGTGTATATAATGTTCAGCATTAAATTATTTATATTTGTAATCAATATTTCAAATCAATATTATAGGCATCTCACTAGGTTTTGATGCAGAGTTTATACCTTTTCACAAGGGTATAGGAATCTGAAAATTGTGGAGGGGCAACTAATCATCTTGGCTCATGAATATCAAATGCACGACAGTCATCCAGTACCTGATTTTCTGTAAGGCAGACGTTGGTAAACAGACGTTAAATATAGCTGTTTACCACTTTGCCAATGCTAAGGTTTGACAGCAGCTAACCGGCGTTAATAACCCCATGATAAGCTTGCCAAGTGTTTTCTTTCCTATGTTGATGTATTCCTGTTGAAACAAGTTTAGGCCATTTTCAGTGCGAGAAAGTACTTAGAAAATTCTAAAATGTAATTATTTTCACAACCTTTTCATGTTTTGCTTTTATCAGTTTTGCTCCAGCTTTATTGATTGTTTATCCAGTAGTCTGCTGCTCAATTGGAATAAACGAGTGCAGTGTAATGTGTTGTGTAAGAAAAGAAGCAAGCAGGTCTAGATCAGAGAGAGACTGAGCTTAAATCTGATCTGGATCAATACACCACCTGCTTCACCTTCTCCAGCCTCCATGATCTGCACATCTATAAACACATCTGCTGACCGGCATGATACAACTTGACCTCAATTAAGAAATCTTGCATCTCTGTTTCTGCGTATGTGTTTGGACAGCTGGTGGAAGAACAGTCCATAGTCTCCAGGCTGCAGCGTGAGCTACAGGAAGCAGAACATCAGAGGGCTCTCCTGGGTGCCAGACTAGGTGAGCTGAACTGTGACATCCAGCAGAAAGACTTCAGGCGGCTCGCAGAGCAGGACGAGGTACACCGCACCAAATACTTTGGTAAAACAGTGTCTGGTAAGAGTTCATGTAGAGTAAAAGCTGTGTGTGTGGTAGGTGTCCAGTAGAGATGAGACGGTTCTGGGACTGACGACAGACCTGCGGGCCGCTCAGGAGAATCTGACCGCTGCACAAGAGGAGGTGAGGAACACCCGTCAATCATTTTGCTCACCTTTTGACAGGTATCTGTGACATACATGTAGAAAATACAGTCACCTACACCATTATTGAAAAATTTAGTTCAGATTTTATGCTCACCAAAGCTGCTTTTATGAAATATAAACTGCATTACAGTTTAAACGAAATCTTTTCTATTTGAATATATTTTCAAATGTAATTTATTCCTGTGATGTCTGAATTTTCATCATCATTACTCCGGTCTTCAGTGTCACATGATCCTTCAGAAATCAATTTAATATTCTGATTTGCTGATCTGCTGTTCTGAGTTGTATTTTTTTCATTAACAGTGTTGAAAACAGTGCTTAAAATGTTTGTGGAAACAGTGATACTTTTTTTCAGTTTTTTTAATTAGAAAATTCAAAAGCATTTATTTGAAATAGAAATCTTTTGTAACAGTACAAATATTTTACTGTAACATTTGAACATTTTAAAGCATTCTTGCTGCATAAAAGTATTTGTTTCTTTCAGAGAACGGTACACTGTAAAAAAAAAAAAAAAAAAAAATCTGTGACATTTACAGTAAAATACCAGCAGCTGTGGTTGCCAGAACTTTACTGTAAAAAAAATGGTAGCATCTTTTTAGGTTTTACAGACTAAAAAAAAAAATTTGTATACCAACATATTGAAATACTATATGTTTTGTACCACTGTAATGCAGAAATAATTACAAAGAACACATTGAATTAAATGTGAAATTTTTAAGTAGAAAAATTGAAATAGTATTTTCTTGTAAAACGTACTCAAATAATCTTTGAAATAAGTACCTGAGGTAGAAACAGAAGCTGAGATTGTAAACATTGTTTCATTTCACCTTGATCATATCAGCATTTACTTGTTTATTTTGGTACTAGCTCAGGTACATATATATAACTCTTAGACTAGAAGACTGCATCTAAAGGTCTCTGTGGACCTAATGCGGGCAGGATCAAGGACGCCGGCCGCCCAGTCCATCCGCTCTCACGCACACACTCAGAGGAATAAAGATGGACCTGACGCCCGGCCCGTCTCCTGCTCGCAGTCAAACTTTTGCATAACCTGTCAATTGAAGTAGAAGCTGTTCTAGTTTATTTTTACATCTCTGACTGGTCAGTTATTTGTTTGGCAGAGTGTCCTTGTACGTTATAAATGGGACAAACCTGTCACTTCAGTGCTGACTGGGTGTTTTGAGTTCTTTGAGAGATTTTCTTTTTCATATTTATTAATTTATTTTGACTTTTTTCAGAGCGAGCGAGCAGTGAATAATGCATTGGATTCTGCTCCATGTACTGTTTTTATCATTAGCATTCAGCCCCAGTTATCTTCCGAACTTATGAGTGCCTGTGAAATGTTTGTGATGTTATTTATTTATGTTGCCCTCTCAATTATTAATTTGTTTATTTATTCATGGTAGAACTAACTGCAATTGGAAAATTCATTTTTGCTGAAGGGCACATCCATCCCTCCCCCCACCACACCTCAATCCGCTTTCCCTCCTTCCTGCACATCAGGTTTGTTAAGAACTGCTTCATGTGGCATTTCCTAAGACTCAAGAGGAGATGTCATTTTAATCCAAGCAGACGGCTGAAGAGACAGAGAGAAAGAGAAAGAGTACTCCATCTGAAAAAACTTTGCACTATAAGGGTGATGGTGCAGGATTATAGAGAGACATTTAATGAAAGAGGGATGAATTTGATAGACCTTATATATCCACGGCTCTACACATCTCTTTGCCACAGCCATGTTTCATGCTGAATTCCCTCAGGCCTCTGTGCTTTCCTGCTTTTTCTGCCCGTTCTTTTCCTGCACTGATACCCATATATATACACCCTATATGGACAAATGTATTGGAACTCACCTCTCAGTTACTGAATTCAGGAGTTTCAATTAGACCCATTGACATAGGTGTATAAGATCAAGGATCTAGGCATGCAGTCTGCATTTGCAAAATAGGATGCCACTCTTGAAATTAGTCAGCTTGTGAAACACAGAGCAGGTTCATTTAGTGCTGAGGCGCATGGTGTGTAAAAGTCGCCAAAGCTCTGCTTATTTCCATAGCTGAAGGGTTCCGAACTTCCACTTGCCTTAATATCATCACAAAAACTGTGCGGCAGGAGCTTCATGGAATGGGTTTCCGTGGCCAAACAGCTGCATGCAAGCCTCACATCAACAAGTACAATGCCAAGAGTCAGATGGAGTGGTCTAAAGCATGCCACCGCTGGACTCTGGAGCAGTGGAAACCTGTTCTGTGAAGTGACTGTTTCTGCTGAGCTGAATTCCACATTTCTGTCAGGACCACTATCGTCAAAGATGATTGACAATTAGCATATAGTTTGGATTGGCGGTATGGTTCTGTTCTGGGCAAAAACTCCCTGCGCATCCATGCAGCTTAGCATGGATGAGAGCAGGGAGAGCAGCAATAATCCCCCAGGGTAAACAGAACAGAACCAACAAAGTATAGCAGATTTGTTAAAGTTCAGTAGTTTTATGTACACACTTTTTGATGTCACATTTGTCTGATTCAAAGAGAATCAGAAGGCTGGATCCTGACTGACAGAGGAGGAGTTGGGGATGGAGGAGGGTAATTAGCTATTGAACAATGCGAAAACTGCTGATAATATTGATGACCTTATATATGGATGCTTAGGTGTCGTATTCCTATAGGTAGATGGGGATCAGCTGAGAGTCAGCTGATGCGAGCTTGACTAACGTGACCTTCCAGAACTAATGCTACGCTCGATATTTATCCTTAATTCGTGGGTGAAAATATTTCATATTTATTTATTATCAAATATTTAGTGATTCAGATAATAGTAAAACCATTTACATTACGTGTTTCCTATTTTAATATGTTTTTAAAAATGTGATGTATTCCTGTGATGGCAAAGCTGATATTTCAGCTATTATTATCAAGTTTGAAAACAGTTGTGCTGCTTAATATTTTCCTAGAAACTGTGATACACTTGGGCTAGATAAGATTTAAATTAAATTAAATTAATAGTACTTTTATTCAACAAGGACTCATTAAATTGATCAAAAGTGACAGTAAAACATTTATAATGTTACAAATTATATCTATCTCAAATACATCTTATTCTTTTGAACTTTCTACTCATCAAAGAATCCTAAAATATGTTCATGGTTTCCACAAAAATATTTAGCCGCTTAAAAAAATGTTTTCAACATTGATAATAAAAACTATCATTAAAATTGAGCTCAAATTATAATTGATAATAACTGATCAGCAATTCAGCATATTAGAATGATTTCTGAAGGATCATGTGATACTGATGACTGGAGTAACAGCTGCTGAAAATTCAGCTTTACCGTTAAAAGAATAAATAATATTTTAAAACTTATTCATTTAGATTTTTTTTTACAATTAATATAGTAATATTACAATAATATTACAATTACATTTTTTATTTTTTGATCAAATAAACAGCCTTGGTGAGCATAAGAGACTTCTTTCAAAACTCCACACAAATGTGATAAAATATGATCAAAATAGCCATATTGCTTTACCATAAACTTATGATTAATATTGTCATTTGTTTGGCTGGTGTGTGTTTAGCTGGCAGAGCAGATGCAGCAGGTCACGTGTAGGGAAGAGGAGGTGGTGGTCCCACAGAAGGAGGTGAGCAGACTTCAGGAGATCCTAAAACAGAAAGAGGAGGTGATAGAGAAGAACAAACACAACACGACACAGCTCCAGCGAGAGACAGACTCCCTTTACAGACAGGTAAACACACACACAAAGCACAAACACACTAAAAATCACAAATTGGCCAGTCTGGGTATTGAGGCCTGAAAAGGATCCGGAGTAAGCATGAGTTTGGTGGTGTTGTTGTGTGTTTAGCTGAAGGGTGTTTGTGAGCTCTCCGGTGAGCACACTCACGTGTAATATTTCCTGTCTGCTGCATCGACAATCCACACATAGGCATGGAATTCCAATTAACTCCCTTTAATTAGGCCCTCCCTTGCTCATGGCGCAGTTCCTTCATTTATTTTAATCTTGTTTATGCAGCTTGATTGTTTCACAATATAGATTTTTTTAATTAGGGAAGATTGATTAAATTGCATTGATTCTCTGTCCTTATTAAAATGAAACAGCCCCCCCACTCTACTCTCTCCAAACCAGTGTATTTTTCATAATTAGTGCCTGTGCCTTCAGCTTGGCTTTAGGTGTGTGTGTGTGTGTGTGTGTGTGTGTGTGTGTGTGTGTGTGTGTGTGTGTGTGTGTGTATGTCTGTGTCTCTGAGTCTGTGTGTGTGTGTGTGTGTGTGTGTGTGGTATGAAAATAATGTTTATCATACTTTATTACAGTTTTTTTCATTCTGTTTTCTTTTCTTTTCTTTTGTATTTTGTTTTGTTTCATTCTGTTTTCATTTCTTTTGTATTGTTTTGTTTTTTGTTTGTTTTTGTTTTGTGTTTTGTTTTGCAACCTTTGAATTTGTAGCTGGAGTTTAACTTGGACTTAAATCTCATATTAGTGTCTCAGTCCACATTACATTCACACTGGTATTTTATAATAATAATAATAATAATAATAACTCAAATTATAAAAATGAACAGAAATATTTTACTATTGTAAATTGTAATTACACTGTAAAATAAAAAAAAATGAATATTTAATGATAATTACAAAAATAATCTTATTTACACTTAAAGTGCTTCATGTCCAAACCATTTAGCTTCAAACATTTCAAACCTTTGTGCTTTTATTTTGGCGAAATACTGCTGAAATGCTGTCATTTTCTGTCCACAAAAATTTTGGATATTATGCAAATGTGTAAATAAAGTAACTTAATGCATGTAGCGTTCCAGAATTCATGTTAAACTCGAGCACAAGCAGACATGGAGTTCACTGCATTTACTGTAAACCAAACCTCTCTGAGACTGATAATATTATGCAGCCACATTTATTTATTTAAACTTTACATTCAATATAATTAATTATTAGCTTTTCATCAACAAAACCCCATTTGGAAAAACCTAACCTAGACAATACCCAGAACACCCCAGAAAACACATAGCACGTACTCAGAAAAAAAAAACCTTAGAAATGCATATCAACCACAAGCCTGCAAAAGCTTAAGACCCGTTCACACTAACAACAATAACTATAAAGATAGATCCATGAGCTGGAAAAAAAGTATGTTTTTGCTCTGCATCTTTATTCTCATAGAATTACATCGGTTATTAGAACAAAGTTTATAGTCATAGTTATTGCCCTTGGTGTGAACAGGCCTTTAGTGTTATGTTGGCTAGTTTTGCACATCAGGCAACACTGATTTTATAAAATGTGAAAATGTATTTTCTTTCACATTGGCATTAGATTATTGTAGTAGATGATTGTTATAGCAAACGCTGACTGCTTGTATAACACTTGAGGCCCTCTAGAAGATCCAGTGCTTCTCAACCTCTTGCTGTCTGCTTCACCTGATAAACACTTGACGCTGATCCGTAGAATTTTTAATCATGAAGCGAAGCTCAGCTCTTTTAATTTTGATCGATGACTCATTCCTGTCTCTGTTCTAGCCCTCCACCTCCCGATCGCCCCCACCTCTCTCTGCACCCCTCCGCCTGGTATGAAAATGATATTAGAAACTAAATGAGATTTGAAATTGTGTGTTTGACAAGTGACTTGATGACAGGGTTTTATTGCAGGGCCTGATCCATGGAAATTTTATGCTAATAACACTGCTGGCCAGCCGATCTAGTACGAAATTAATCAGCAGTGGAAAAGAACGAGAGAGCTCCATAAAAAGTGTGTCTACCCTCCTCTCTCTCTGTCTGTCTGAGTCTCATTTGAAATAGCCACAGGCTGTTGTCTGTGTGATGAGTTTGTGACTGAAATAGGGACTTAGAAAATTAGACTGATCTTAGCACTGATTCATGTTGTAGCGCCACCACGCGACACACTGCTGTCAACTCCCTCCAAGGACTCAACAAAGTGTGCTCAGTAATTTTTTGTTTATGTTGCTTTGGCCCATATGTCATCTTGGGCTTATACTGACACCTAGAGATGTGGATGCAATATCATGCAAAAGTTACTGATGCCACTGATGTGGACATGCAGTATTCACAGTCAGCCATTGTTTAATTATTCTGTGGGAGAAAGTGTCCAAATGAGGAAGTACAAATATAGAGTCAGTAGAATTACTGGTAGATAGCTGGTCATGTGAACATGTCGGCCAAGACTGGGCAACCAACTCCATGCAGAATAAAACATTTTAGTAGGCTTCTGATTCATTTTTCAAAAATCCTATTAATTTCTATATTCACCAACTTTTCTAAAAGCTTCATTTATTTGTCTCAAAAATTGCAACAATATAGGAAAAATTGATAGGGAATATGAAGTCAACTGTACAGTAATACAGAAAATTATAGTCAAGCAAAAAGAGTACATTAGTGTTATTAGTGCATTAGCATTATTAGTATTATCATTAATGTTACATGAATTATTAATAACCATTATTATTATTATTATAGGAATAATGGGATAGGAAGTCAACTATACAGTGATACAGAAATCTATAATCAATCATAAAAAGTCTACATTTCATTAATAATATAATATATCAGCTGACCTTCAAAGACCACATTGCAAAGACAGCTCAGTCTTGCAGGTTTGCATTGCACAACATCACAATCAAACCTCTACAAATGATTCAGAATGCAGCAGCACGACTGGTCTTCAACGAGCCCAAATGAGCCCATGTTACACCTCTCTTTATCTCCCTGCACTGGCTACCAGTTGAGGCTCGCATCAAGTTCAAGACATTGATGCTTGCATATCGAACAACCACAGGCTCTGCACCCGCCTACTTCCACTCACTATAACGAATATACATTCCCTCTAGAAGCCTGAGATCCGCTAGTGAGCGACGCCTTGTGGTACCGTCACAGAGGGGCACAAAATCACTTTCCAGATCATTGTCGTTCACTGTTCCTGGCTGGTGGAACGATCTTCCCACCACAACCTGGAATGCTGATTCCCTGTCAATTTTCAAGCGACAGCTGAAAACTCATCTCTGTCGACACTATTTGAATTCATCCTAAAATTAATGTAAAAAATAATATTTATCTTTATTTATTCCTTCCCTTTATAGCTTGTAATTATTTGGAACAATGCCTGAAACGTGGTATTATGAGCACTTCCGGTGTCTGTTTGCCTCTTTAAGATGAATCGCTTTATGTATTCCCCGATTGTAAGTCGCTTTGGATAAAAGCGTCTGCAAAATGACTAAATTTAAATGTATAATATTATATAATATAATATTAATTATTACCAATAATAGTAATCGTGACAATGTATTATTATTATTATTATTATTATTGTTGTTGTTGTTGTTAATGTTGTATGAATTATTAACAACAATAAACATTATTATTAATATAACAACAACAACAATAATAATAATGAAAAGTAAACTCTTAATATGTAAGAAGAGTAAGAAGAAGAATAGTATTATACATTATTATTAGTATTATTAATGTTATATGAATTATTAATATATATTATTATTATTATTATTATAGGAAATGGGATAGGAAGTCAACTATACAGTGATAACAGAAATCTATAATCAGGCATAAAAAGTCTATTTTTCCTTAATAATGTAATATAATATTAATTATTGCCTGTAATAGTAATCATAACAATGCATTATTATTGTTGTTGTTGTTGTTGTTGTTAACATTGTATGAATTATTAACAACATTATTAATGTAATAATAATAATGAGAAGTAAACTCTTAATATGTAAGAAGAGCAACAAGAAGAAGAATAGTCTTAAATAAATAGTATTTATTTATATGTTTGTTTGTTTGTTTGTTTGTTATTCACTTTCTGGTCTTGCCAGGCTGACTGGTTAAACCCTCAAGATTTCAAATCCAACTGAAAACTCTGAAGAAGTCCCATTGTCTCATGATCAACTTTATACTTGGAATTATGACCAAACTGATCCCAAAGTATGTTATTAGCTAACCAATAATAATAATAATAATAATAAAAAATGAGAATCACCTTTTAACTGTACTGTTTTCTGCGATTCCTGTTTATGCATCTATATACCATGTCTGTGTCTCATTTAAAAAATCTGCAACTCTGCATCTATGCGCCTTTTTCTGTGCCTCAGCTGCAGTGTAAATCAATTTAGCTGGCCAATCAGACAGCCTCAAAGTCTCAAATGTCCACATTTTTCTTGTGGTTGTCAAGCTTCGCTTTGCCTTTACCACCTTTTACTAGTTTACATCAACTTAAAGAACATTCATATTCTCTCCTTCCCTCTGCTTGCTTGCTTCATTTATTCCATTCATCTGTCAGCGGTTTTCTCATGTGCATGTCCGTGTTGCTCCTCCCGGCTCGATTCCAAGGAAACAGAAGCGTAGGTGAATCACTAATGGAGTCATTATCAGGTTCCACTCTTTTAAAACAACACAATTAGTGGTGTAGTCTTAATGATGCATGCAAGGGAAGCACTGAGGAGACTCCATCCAGGGCCTTCACCAAGCCCAATAAATCACGCAAGTTAACTCACAGAACTAATATACCGCATGTGTGTGCGCGCAGTAGTCTGTGTGATTTATTATTTTCGCCCTGCGAGACATCTGTTACAGTGCTCCTTATTTTTGTAATGCATCATCAGCCAGGGGAAAAAATAATATTATCCAATCTGGGATCGTCTCTCTCTGGAGTCTAATAATCTAATGTAGAGCTGCTATCAGTGAGGCACCACAGACACGCTTCAGGGAGCAAACAGGCTTCGCTGATTTCTGTCTGAGAATCTCTAGCATTCATTATATATTTATTTTTTGCTAATCAAGCTTTGCATATCAACCAGTCCCACCAGGATTTCATGAGGCTTTTTTCTGATTTTCACAGTCCAAAATGGATAAATTTGCAGTAGCTTTTCTCAAAAAAATTGTAATTTATTTTAATTTGCAGTGAAAACGCACCAATAATGTACCTATCAGTATACAGTACATATCCAAAAGAAGTCAAAGCATCAAGCTTTGCACGTCACCCTATCCCACTAAGATTTCACAGAACCTAGTTGTGATTTTTGTGGCCTCAAATTACTGAATTTGCTTTTTAAACCATTTCTGGCATTAGAGTTTTTAGAAGGTATCAATATCGGGTGATATACTGTTTATAGTATATGTCCACTTAATAGTTAATTGTGCTGCACACTTATTTTTACATTTAGATCATCTTGGCCATTATCTAGCTCACTTAAAGTTATTTTTAAAACATTAATAATTTAATAACACTGTGAAATTGAATCTTTAGGAAATGAATAGCCATTTTTCATAATGTTGTGATTCCAATGAAAACCTAGAAACTAAACAGAACATGACAATTGAAACTATAAAACTAAACATGATTGTGACAGCTGCTGTATTTTTGGGCATCACAGGCCGTTCCACTGTTACAGTATATTTGAGTAACACTTTAGTATAGGGACCAATTCTCACTATTAACTAGTTGCTTTTTAGCATGTCCGAAAACTTTTACAATTTTTATCACAAGTACATTTGAATAATCTTTCATAGAATTCTTTAATCTTGTCTTTTTGTCAATTTTATATATTTTTTATTATATTGTATTTATGATTTTAAGCTGTTGAATGTTTAATTTGTATACAATACAAATGCAATACAACCAACTTATTAGCATGTATATTACTAGCATATTGGCTGTTTAATAGTACTTATAAATCTCACATTAATTTCATATTCTGCATGATATATTTTAGATCCCTTAATCCACCCCATACCTAACAGCTACCTTATTAATAAGCAGTAAATTGGGAGTTTATTGAGACAAAATCATAGTTAATAGTTAGTTAATAGTGGAAATTTGTCCCCTATTTGTTAATTTTTTTATTATATTTTCTGTTTTCATTTTAACCATAGTTAATGTTTTAGTAATTTTGTTGTTTTTTGTTATTTATTTATTTATGTCTGTATAGTTTTTATTATAATAGATTTTTATTAAAAATTTAAATTATATTTTAATTATTAAATATTTAAATTCTAGATTATATTTTCATTTAAATTATAGTTTTAGTAGTTTTGTTGTGTTTTTTGTTATTTCTGTTTATTTTTTTGTTATTTTTATTTAACTATAAAAACCCTGTGCTGTTCAGTTGATTTGAACATTTCTACACACTAATGGCATCCAAAAAAGATGCTTCATCAAAATACGCTTAATAGCTTTTTTCACACTATCAAGCAAACTAGGTTTTGAAATAAAACTAGGTTTTAGGCAAACTAGGTTTTGTTTTTGTGTGTCAGTGTGAAGTCCAAAAGGAGGAGCTGTGTGATCTGCGTAAGGAGGTGCAGCAATGGCAACAGGAGGCCCAGGAACAGAAGGAGAGCCAGATGAAGTAGGTGCAGGCCCTTAAGGAAGAGATGCAGTGCACACAAAGCTGTCTGCAGCAGCACAGAGATAACCTGGGGGGTCTGTGCCGAGAGCTGGAGACGGCCCACAGACAGCAGAGAGACACGGAGGATGAGGTGAGACAGCTCAGCAGACTTCACTTTCACTATATCACAACTTCTGCTTCTAAATATAAGTGTTTGTGTGTGTGTGTCAGGCCTCCTGCAGGGCGGCAGCTCTCCACAGTCAGGATGCAGAGTTGTTTGAGCTGAAGGCAGGTTTACTGGAGGCTGAGAAACTGGCCACAGACGCAGAGGCCCGACTGCAACCTCTTGGCGAATCCCTCGAGCTCTGCAAACATAAGTACCAGGCCTGCCTCAGCAAGATCGCACAACTAGAGAACACACTGCATAGCCACGAGGAGGACCTGAAAGAGGCCCACAGTCAGGTTGGTACTTAATTTAGTATTAGTTACCTTTAACCTGCATTGCAACTATAGGGACGCAGATTATACTGGTTTTAACTATATTTCGTATAATATTAATCCTTATTCTTTCCAGTTTCCTGCAGAACATCCTCTTTCTGCTGAAAGTTTCTTTTGTACAGTGCAATAAATTATTGACCATCTTTTTAAGAATCAGGCAATGGAAAGGGCAATAAAGTGCAGTTTAATGTATAAAGTGCAACTAAATGTAGTTGTAGTTGTATGTACCAGAAATTAGATTTTTTTTTTTTTTTTTGGATAAAGAAGGCTTCAAATAAATACTGTATTTATGAACTCTCTATTCATCAAAAAATCCTGAAAATAAAACTGTATCAGTTTCCACAAAAATATTAAGTAGCACAACTGTTTTCACCATTGATAATAGTGCAGAATTTTTTTGAGCACCAAATCAGCATATTAGAATGATTTCTGAAGGATCATGTGACACTGAAGACTGGAGTAATGATTCTGAAAACTCAGTTTTGCCATCACATGAATAAGTTACGTTTAAATATATATTCAAATACAAAACAGTTATTTTAAATTGTGATAATATTTGAAAATAGAACTATTTTTTACTGTATTTTTTAATGGAAGAAGTGCAACTTTGGTGAGACTTCTTTCATGTTAAAACATCTTACCGAACTCAGACTTTTGATTGGTATTGTACATACTAGATGTGTGCAGCGAAGCCAGTATTTGTATCTGTATTTGTATCTGTAACAATCACAAAATTATTCGTATTTGTATCTGTATTCGGATAAAACCGGAACTTCGTAGAGTTAATACTTGATAAGACCGTTATGTCTATGGTTTTACAGCCTTTCTTTTTTTTCGTTGTTATCACTAAACAAATATGCAGCGTTTAACTGAAATATATTTTTTTATGATTATAACATTTATTTTAAATCTTCTAACAGTCGGAGCCGATTGTATAGGCAGTGTTTGGAGATGCAGTGCGGTTGTGCTTCGGAGAACACGAGTTTGAGTCTCATTTTGGGGGACCTTTCATGATCCCATAAATAAATATTTAAATGTATTCTAATTAAAACAGTAAGGGTTCCTATGCAGTTTAGAAATATGGAAACTGATTTAAGTCGTTTCCAGGAAATGCATGGAAAAAGGCAAGTGCAACACTGCTATTTTATTTGCGCTTATTTCATTAGAGTTGTCACGAATCCGGTTTGTGATCTTCCCCCCACTTACCATCAGAGGTCGCTATTCCATCATATTGACTCTCACACCACACAGACAGTTACATATCACCCACGGACTGCATTTCCCATCATTCATTGCACTAAGTACACACAGCTGTCCCAATCACACGCGCACACCTGAGAACTATCTCACAATCACACACTCTTTATAAGCCTTGGACTTTCTCTCCCTCACTGCCGTGTATTGTTCTGTGTTTTTCGCTCTCCAAGTGTTAGCTGCATTACCGAGCCATTCTGTGTTTCCCTGTCTTAGTCTAGTTTAATCTTGTGTTCGCCTGTTGCCTGATTTTCGCCTGTGTTTCTCGGATTAACCCTTTGCCTTGCCGTTCGGATTCTATTTGCTCCTGCCTGGACTATCACTCACGTTATCGGATTACATCTCTTGTCAAGCCCTCCGGATATTGTTCGCCGATCGTAGACCCACGCTTGTCCTTGGATTACTCTTCATCTTGCCTGTGTTTGCTGGTTTTTCGACCCTGCCTGTGTTTGGTGACCACGTCTGTTATAATAAAGCTTGCACATGGATCCGCACGTCTCACGTCTTACGTCTTGTTCGTCCCGTTACAAGAGTTTACACTCATTTACTGTACTTCACACGCTTGTTACTGCGTTGTAATTTTAGAGGTCTATGTAAAACAACATGATTTCCTTTGGCTCACCGGTTCCTGCGCAGTTTGAAAAAGTATTTCACTTAAGTAATTTGCAGGTCTGGAAAAGTATGGAAAAAAGAGAACAGAGTATGGAAAAATATAGCCTATTTCGACTGTTTTCCCTTTTCAGTGTTCTAAAATATAAAATTAATTTCTAAAAAAAAATTGATCATACAAGTAGAGAGCTTTCATGACAAACGTTTAGTAATCATCTGAGCATGACTGAATTAATTCAAGATGCAGAACTCTGTCTTTTTTTGAACTTCACTAAACAAATGTGTGTGTGCCATGCAAACCAGCAAAAGATAAAGAAGCAAACATGTAGGCCTGGTAGAAAATGTATCTGTATCTAAGCTGATTATTAGCCTACTCTTTTGAGAGACGCGCAGAGACGACAACGCGGCTGTTTGATTGGTGATCGCGCTGTGCTTATTCCGTTCATTTGTGTATCATTTCGTAGCCTATAAGGTTTAAATCATTGTCTTTTAAATATACACAATTAATAGAACGTGTATGATGTATTATTTTTCTTGATATTACTCTTGCCAAGCTCTGATTTCTGAGAGATGCACGAAGAGGCAACAGTAATGCAGTGTTTGATTTGCGCTCTTTTCATTCATAAAGTTTACATTCATTCACTTCGCACACTCATTATTGCGTAACTTTAGAGGTTTGTGTAAAATATCGTGCTGATGCCCTGGCTCACCAGTTATCTAGCAAACACCAGAGTGTTGCAGCCTCAGCCGAATATTCGGGCAGAATTATTTGTTATCCGTTATTCGTTTTTGAAGCCATTATCTGTGCCTTTCCGAATAAGGTATTCGGCTTCGGGCAGACCCCTAGTACATACAATGAAGCAGTCGAAGAAAATCATCAAATCATTAATTTTACTGTACTGTACTTGAAAATAACAGCATTACTATAAATACAAGTATAGTATCAGTTTCACATCGCAAAAAATGATCGAGATTTAACATTAAAATACTGTAAAAATTCTACAGTAAAAAGCTGTTAATTGGTTAACAGCAAGTTTCCTTACTATATACAATGAACTGTAATAGATCTAATCTTACATTTAGAGTGTTTTTACTGTAAAATATTGTTAAATTGGCAGCTTTTAGATGTAAAAAAGAACAATTCATTGTTAAAAATATGTAAATTGACATTCAGGAAAAAAAAAATTAATTAATTAATTTATTTATTTAGTTTGTGTTTTTGTTGTTGTTTTTTACAATGCGGCAAATACCAAAAAGACAGTCATGCATTTGGTTTATTAAAACAGATCCCTAATGACCTTATTTTTGAGCTAAACTGAAACTATAAATCTGTATATTAAATTACTGATAGCAGACATCAGTGGTGGTGCTGAAATGCTTTTGGCTGTGTGTTGTTTGTCTCGTCAGGTGGCACAGACGGAAGAGCAGGTCCTCCATCTGAGGGCTCAGGTTGTAGCTCTGCAGGGGGATCTGCAGGTACACTGCGTCCAGCTGGAGAGTGGAGACGATGCCCTTGCCGCTCTGAGCCAACAGCTCCGAGACACGCTGGGAGAGCTGGAGCACAGCTGTAAACACAGCCAGGAGTGTGAGCTGCTCATCAGCACTCTCAGAGACACCGCTGCTTCCCTTCGCCGACAGGTAACCAGACCGGAAACACCACTAACTAACCCACAGCTTGAGTAGGTGTGTTCCTTCATGATGACCCAAGTAAGATCAAACATCTTGGTCATTCTTGTCAAACTAATTTAGTCCTAACCCTACCTTTACTCCTAACCAGTAAGAATCACAAAACTCAAAGGGAATTCAAGGAATCTGATTGGTTGATTGGACAATGATGAACAAAATCTTCAATGAAAACATCTTTATTATCAATATTCTCAAACAACAAGATCAATATCATGACAAATATTAAAAAATAAAAAATAAATAAATACATAATAGTATTTATAGGTGTATTTATTAAAGATGTTGTCATATATATGATCTTTTTTTCATTTTTAATAAAAAAAAGATAAAAGGAAAGGTAAGGAACAAATATGATATCATTATATCAAGACAGTTGTATCACCCTGACTTTACTATATACTTCATTTAAACTTAATTTAAATTTTACTATATACTTAATTTAAAGCTATGAATAATATTGATATTAGTAATTTGGATGTTTCCATATATATTTGAAGTTTATTACATTTTTATGTACCTTTTTAAAAAAAATAAAAATAGTTAAAAGGTATTTTTATGACACAATAGCATTTATTTGTTATTTCAGAAATATCATAAAATATCAGTCTTGTCTTATCATAAAGATTTCATCACATGACTTTCATTCTGTAAGACAGTTTTTTTTTCAAATATTAAAAAGCTGTAACACATTTTTGTTAAAATATACTTCTTGATAGTTCATACTATTAATTTCTTACTGTATTAATTTATTTTTGTTTTTTTTATCATATCAGGACAGTGGTATCACCTTGACATTTTGCTTTATGTCTCCCCCCAAACATGTCAAAATTGATTTTAATTAAAAAAAAAAAAAAAGAAAGAAAAGAAAACATGCTCCTCATAGAAGAGGTATATTCTAGTATATTCTGTATGTATGAATTGCATTTTTTAATGTGGGGAAAAAATGATTAGGTCCATCAAGTCATTGACCCAGGGGTTTACTCTAGGGATGTTGATTCAGAAAAGTTGTCCTACTTCTGCAAAACCACTGTATATTCACACATGTAAACTATTAAATTAAGTACAAGAAAGGCTGCAGATCTGAACTATGAATGCCCCATAATGCAACAGACTTAATACACTCATCGAATTCTGTTGGGTTCAGATTGCATATCAAGCCAATTGAAACCTAGTTACCACACATACAGGTGGAAAGTGGCTTGTTAGTGCAGCCTGAGGTGTGAACACAATGGGGAAGGGAATCTACGCCATTCTCCGGGTTCAAAAGCCAATCTGAGCTTCAGATACGTTTGAGTGTTCTTACCGGATTGTATCGATCCACGTCAAAACCCTCACGCTTCTCGCTATGTGAGGAGAGAGCATTTTCAGGTGTTTCATTTCCCACAGTGTCACCGAGAGTGCCGTGATAGGCTCTCTTGAGGAATTCTGGGAGTTGAAGTTGCTATTGATTTGTAGTTGTTGGGTAAAGATTGCATGTATGGCCCTTTCAGACACAGCGACTGGTGTTTAAATGGACCTGAAGTTGTTTTGATTTGCGTGTACATTCGCCAGGAGGGCGGCTGGGTGGCGTAAAGTGGAAAAGCCTGCTGGGTCTGCGGTGTCTGCTTGAAATAATGGGCATTGCTCTCAGCGGTGGAGGGACAGGCCTTGTCTACAGCCCAGCGGTGCGGTCACCTCTTTCGGATACTGTGCACACTAGGTGTGAGGACCTTCCTGCTCTACCTTCCTGTGCCTTTTTCTCCTCCAGCACCTCCGGCTTCTCCTCTCAGATGCCTGTGATGCCCAGCGTCCCATTAGCAATCCCTAAACATCACCCTCATACACGCCATATTGATCCAACTGTTTTCAGTCAGGACCTCAGAACACACATGTCCTTCAGCCGTTCGCCCATGTCTCCTCCTCGTACGTGTAAGCTCCCCTTAATTGCTCCCACTCACTCAGAACCTGCTGGGCTGTCTGCATTGCAGCACATAACCTTCAACAGAGTGAGAAGGAAAGTTTCCTTTATCTGTGATTGTGATGTAAAACAATCACGTCAGTCAGTCGCCTCACTGTCTTCATTCTCAGTGGAAGCTGTCAGCTGTAATATACTCGTAGACAGACTGCTGTATAAGACTCTCTGAAATGATCCTCAGCTGGACCAGAGGCTTTCTAACCATTTTGATCCAGCTATTTTGAGTTAGATCACTCAAACATGAAAATTTTGTCATTTATACTTACCCTCATGTCAAATCAAACCTGTCTGAATTTTAATCTTCAGTGGAACACAAGTGTTGAATGTGCTTTCAAGATTCAAGAAAAGTGCAAATGCATTGTAAAAGTATCCTAAAAGAAGTCTGTATGACTTCTGAATTAATATAATAGCTTTGTGTGAGATTTTAGTCATTATTCATTGATAATCTTCTGCTCCAGTGGACTGTTATCTGCTCATTGAGTCAACTGAGGAACCGGATCGATCTAATTTCTAAACGAATCATTCAGATCGGTTTTGTGTGCTAAATCTAACAATTCATTGAACTCAAATGAACATTTTATTTGTAAACCGAACATAACTGCTTTTCTCCTGCTACTTCTTTTTTTTTTTGGCAGAACACGAAAAAAGATATTTTGAAGAATGTTGGTAACCAAACAGTTACCATTGACTTCCATTGTATGGACAAAACAATTTATTTTATGTTCCATAGAAGAAAGAAGGTCATACAGGTTTGAATGGCATGAGGGTGAGTAAATGGTGACAGTATTTTCATTTATGGATGAACTATTACTTCCATTGGGTTTTACATTTTGTTTGGTAACATTTTAGTATAGGGACCAGTTCTCACTATTAACTAGCTACTTATTAGCATGCCTATTATTAACATATTGGCTGTTTATTAGTACTTATAAAGCACATATTCTGCATGACCATATTCTACATCCCTAATTCTACCCAATACCTAAACTTAACAACTATCTTACTAACCATTACTAAGCAGCAAATTAGGAGTTCATTGAGACAAAAGTCATAGTTAATGGTTTGTTAATAATGAGAATTGGACCTTTTGTTTTACTTCATGTCTTATTTATTCATGTGTACTTTTATTATCTTAATCACCTTAAAATGAAGAAAAATGAAGATCTTAAGATCTTAAGTTATTTTAATCAGAGGTCTGTATTTTATGTATTTCTTGTTTGTATACTATAAATTGCCAGTATGGTCTGTACTATATAACCTTCCTTGCTTTTCCTGGGTTGTTGTTTTATGTCTTTCTCAGAACAAAAGCAACAGACAGTGCTACATAATGAAATACAGTCTTCATTAAGCCCGAGCCCATTTGTGACTGTTTTATATTCAGTCTTCAGTTCTGATGGTGCTGTGCTGGACTGATTTATCTTTCTCAGAAGGAGAAACTTAACTGTCATTAGGGCATGTTATCAGACCTTACCGACTGAAGAGAGGAAGACAGAGACCAGATTGAAACTGAGCTGCGGTTTTATATGCTGTTTTACAGTTCAGAATAATGACTACCCACTCTTTCTCTCCAGATTACAACTCATTTCCCTGTTTTAAAACTATTTTTTAAGAGATAGTTCAACTAATTTCCAGGGGCATAAGAGAAATCGGAGAAGTGCGGGGCACGTAATAAACTGCATCATCCTGGCTTATGAATATTAATTAGGCGATGGATCATTTGTCACATAATTAATATTCAGTAGTCTTAACTGAAAGGCAGGTAAGTGGGCACTACTGGGCTTTGAGATTATTCAAGATTATTCTAGCGCCCATGTAATAACAGGAAGACAATTTTCATATTTATTGCCCCTGAGTTTGATTGTGTAAATGGCCTGTTGCTGTCAAACATAATTGTACATCTAAAAACCTTGTGTGTTTTCTAGGCTGAAGAGCAAGAAGAAATGGTAGCGAAGACGCAGGCTGATTTTTCCATCTACCGGGCCACTCACATTCACTCCGACTCAGACTACGAATCCCAGCTGTCCCGCGTTCAGGAACTGGAGCATGTGAGTGAAGGGCTATCAGTGTTTGTCTTTGTAGTTGAGAGAATCACCACATGCTAGTCTCACATCTGCATGGATCCATCACCTTAATCTCTGCCTGTTACAAAAATGGGCTTTAAATGGACCCACCTGCTCCCCGTGTCATATGTTACTGTATGCATTGACACCGTGCAACTTGGGGACTATTTATCAGTCATGAGCAGAGGCTTTGATTGAATCCGGAGAGGCTTTGTGCAAGTTCATGGGCACCTTTGTGACTAATTGTTTGTTATGTCAGCGTGGCAGCGAGCCATCCAGCTTTAATGGAGTGTAGTGGAGCGATCCATCAGGCTGTCGCAGAGCTCGCCCGTCAGCCGAAGTGTCAGCGTTTCGTCGCGCTCTACGCAAACGGCGGTGTGATTTAGTGCCCTCCTCGTGCCACTGCCTACCTGCTCCCCCTTCTCAGATTGATTACCCTTCTGTCCCGCTGACAGTGCCCGCCATCTTCTGACAACCTTTTAGCAGGGTTTTATAGATGATTCGAGCACCTCGTTTGGCTATTTATACATCTGTAAGTGGCCATGAAATATAGATTTGTCTTGACACATGTTGGCGAGACCCAGCGCCTCGTGACACCTCGTTATTTTAATGGTGCCAAACGAAGGCCCCCCTACCTTGGCCGTGTTTGCTGATTATGCCTCTACTATATTAGTTTCACAATCAGATCTTGCTAAAACCTGTCCCGTTTACATGCAGCAGACAGACACGCGGCATCGAGATCATGGGTACGTGTTACCACCGCCGTGACACGCCGGCTCACCTGTCAGAGCCGTGACGCGCGAGCGCAACCCGGTTCCCAGGGTAATTAAGAGATGGCACCCACACATAGAGCGTCCCAGAGACTTAATTGAATGGTTAGTGCGTCAAAAGTGCAGGCTGCCAGATTGGAGGCGACACCTGTCAGGGACAAACCGGGTGTTTGCCTTATGTCGAAACCTCAGCAGGCGTGTGTGTACATGCCGCAGTGGGGATGCTAAATGAAGGCCAGACGGGAGAGGATGGAGTCGGAGAGGCGAGCGGAAGCAGCGGGCGTAGCGATAGCCTTAGGGATGGAGACAGTTTGGGGGAAGAGGGGGAATTCTCATCCACCTTAGGTCGGCCCCTCCAGCGCCCCGGGCATCAACACGACTCACCTAAGGCACAGTCACAGAAGTTTGACAGCTGTGTGACAACTTCGCATGTTAGTGGAGGTGTGGGTGTGTGTTTGTCCTTAGGCGCTGTTCCAGTCGCTGGAGCGCTGCGGTCAGAGCGGCCAGGAGTTGCGGGTCTGCCAGCTGGAGTTGGCGCGGCACCAAAATGCCAGTGCGGCAGGTGAGTGAACTCGCAGCTCACTTTCTCACTCATTCTCACACTGATTCCAATCAGATGTGTGTTTTGCAGAGGTGCAGCGGCTACAGGAGCAGCTCCAGGCGGATGCAGCGGATGAGGGCCTGAGACGACCACAAGTTGATTCTCTGGAACAGAAGGTAGCCAATCTGGAAGGAGAGCTACAGGCAGCTCAAAGGCAGTATGACCAGGTAAACAAGTACACACAGAGCCTGAAGCCATCACTGTATGTACAGTGTACATACCGCCTGTGGCGGATTCTCACAGTCGCCCTCTCTCAGGCTATCCAGAAGAGAGACGCCCTACTGAGACAGTCCGAGGCTGATCTTCTGCAGGTGCAGGAGAAGATCCGAAGCAAGGCGGCGGAGGCAGAGAGGCAGGCCGTCTCTGCTCGAGGGCTGGAAGCTGATCTGCAGATGGCCAAGAAAGAGAAAAGGAAGAGGGAGAAAGAGTGCGCCTCGCTCAAAACACAGATGCTTCAGCTCAGAGAACAACTGAAGGAGGCTCACGCCACCTGCAGAGACACGGGTAACGCAGAGCAACTGTAGAACTTTCATGGTGGATTGCCATGATGTGAATAATTGTAAATGTCCTGAAGAAATGAAAAAAAGTGAGAGGATTGGCTGAAACTGCAAATACAGTGGCCTATTTGGACACCTAAGCCACACTCTGTGTTGGGTAGATTACTTAGAAATTGTAGTCATTTAATGATAGCAAATGATGTAGTTATTAATGTAATCTATTACATGAGACATTTTAGGTAATATAATTGGACTACTTTTTCATTACTTTTAGATTACATTTGACCCAACTTGTTTTATCACATTCATTTGAATAGGATAATCTTGTTACCATATTGATATTAAATTATAAAGACGAAGAAATTATATCCAATTTTTTGTTCTCAACAACATGAAGTGCATTAAACATTTAGTCAGGGCTTCTTGGAGGTGCTGCAGGGGGTTCTTAAGTTGATGAAAAGCTAATAATTAATTAAATCATAAAAATGTACAATTAAAATAAATCAATAAAAACAAATTAAAATAAAATACACATCAAAAGGATTAAATATTTGATTTCTTTACCTGCATGTTACAGTGTGTGACAATTAACCAACATCAGACAGATCCATTAACCATCAAATCTAGAAGTCTTTCCTAACTTTTGGTTCAGAGAAAGCTTGCTTATTCCATTTACCATCAAATATGGTAAGCAGAAACTCAAATATGGTAAGCAGAAACTCAAATATGGTAAGCAGAAACTCAAATGTGCTTGCTTGACCCACGAGAACAAACCATGGAAATTCATGCTGGTATAATTTGGTCATTTCAGTAGGGCAATGATTTTCTCTTGATTTTGCAAAAGAAAAAACAATTGCATTTAAATCTGTGTGATAGAGCATGTGGGTTTGTCAGAATATGTGTGTGGACTTGTTTGTGTTCTTCAGCAGTCTGAGTCTCCCATCTGAAATGAAACAGCCCATCAATTCAGAGCCTGAAGCCATCAGATACATGCACATCTTCACACACACCACTGTGAGAATGATGCTCATTAGAAACAATATCCTCAACGTAAGATGAAGATGGGCAGATGCGGCCATGGTATACCCTGTAAAGAGATTAGCATGTTATTTTATATGGGCTACAACATATAATTACTTAGACTTAATGAATATACATACGTACAGTACACACCCCAAACATTTGATTGGTAGTGTATATATATTGTATATACATATACAATATATATATATTGTTAAACATATCCAAAACTCTGACACTTTCGAAGTGAAGTCACAGATATTATGTTTTATATGTGTGTATGTTTCAGCTCAGGAGCTGACGCAGCAGCAGGAGAAAGAGCAGCTGTTGGAGAGAGGTCAGCGTCTGGCTCAGGAGCAGCTCTCAGAGCGTGTGACGGAGGTGGTGCGGGCAGAGAAAGCTCAGAGGAGACTCCAGGCAGAGCTCAAGAGGATAACAGACAGTCTGGAAAGCACTCAACAGGAGCTGCAGGACTCACGGTAAACTCAAAACCAGTAGGTTAGCATGGTCCAGTTAGCTCTGACTAGTAGATTCCACAACTACACAATTATACGGGGAAAAAATGGATGGCCATTCAAAAGTAACCATGTATTCCGTATGAAACTGTTTGCAGCAACATACAATCATAGCAGTATTTTATCACAACTGACGTCACAGCTCAAGACATCATTTCCCTGTGAAATCAAAGTGATTGGCTGACATTATTGGCTCAAAAACAGTTAAATGTCCAGAATTAAACACCTGTGAACAAAAATGGCAGCATGCAGGTTGCATACCTTCTCAGCATTGCCTGTTTTCCAGTGTGCTTGAATGCAGTTTGAGTGATTAGTTGGACGGCATAGTACAGCAGACAGCTTTCCAAACTCAGTTCTTCAGGATGGCACTCTCATATCACACTCATATTAAGGCTGCTAGTGAAGCTATGAGCCGATTAATCCAAATTTCTCAGCTTTATACTGCCTTCAAGTCATGTCTGAATGATCGTATTTAGCAGATGAGCGCACATGAACGCCACCACAGTGCCAGTATTACCAGTGGGAAACTCTGGATTTTCTTTGAGCCCTGACTTTCTGAGTTTGGGGCAGGTCTATTGTAGGCATATTTCAGGTTAATACAACTTAAGCTCTATGGATGGCAGCTGTCGATTACCGCAGAAAATAATTTAGTAATTTAAAATGTAAGGTAATAGGTATGTAAGGTAAATGTAAGGTAAAAGGTAATAATTTAAAACTACATTTCCCATGATGACAGCAGCATGAAAATAGAGTGCACCAGTCGGGTTCCAAAAGTAAAAATATTCTATTCATTTTACATTTTAAAAATATTCTACATTACCCATAGTTTTGTAAAGAAATTTCGGTCACACTTTATTTTAAGGCCCAGTTCTCGTCATTAACAAACCATTAACTATGATTTTACCTCAATAAACTCCTAATTTGCTGCTTATTAATAGTTAGTAAGGTAGTTATTAAGTTTAGGTATTGGGTAGGATTAGGGATGTAGAATATGGTCATGCAGAATATGTGCTTTATAAGCACTAATAAACAACCAATATGTTAATAATAGGCATGCTAATAAGCAACTAGTTAATTGTTAGAATTGGTCCCTATACTTGTATAGTAACACTCCCTATAAGTGTTACTTAAAGTGTAAAAGTGTAAAAAAGTGTAAAAGTGTTGAAGTGTAAATTTCTGCCAATCAGAGAACGGCAACACGCAAATTGCAACTAAGAACACTTTATCGACCCTCCTCTCCCATGGATCACAGAGAATAACTAATAACGTAATATAGTTAGTCACTACGCTCTCAAACTACTTAAATATTTGTATGCATAATACAATATTGTTCCTATATATACAATCATCATCTTTAAATCAATAGTTTTATATTTCTCCATTGTATTTATTTTGATTATGTCATTCGGAATGCTTCATTGGACTGTTGGTTCACATGTTAAAGATGTAAAGTTGCAAAGCTATTTTTTTGTCCGGTCACAAAAGGGATAGTTCACCCAAACATTTTTATTTTGTTCATGGTGGGTTTTGTTTTGTTTTGTTTTGTTTTGTTCTGTTTTGTTTTGTTTTTTGTATTGTTTTGTTTTGTTTTTCATACTATGGTAGTCAATGGCTTCCAGCAACTGTTTGGTTACACACACTCTTCAAAATATCTTTTGTGTTCAACAGAAGAAAAAAACTCATGGGAACAACTTGAGATTTAGTAAATGGTGACAGAATTTTATTTTTGAACTATCCCTTTAAATGCTGTAAAGTTTGTAATGCTGTGATTCACCTTGTAGCTTATCATTTATTTCTCTTTAAAAAAGAATTTTTTAACCCTCAATGGTTAAAAAAATGAATGGGAAAAATACTTTTAGAACCAAGGGACAGGTACTGTTGCACTCTATCATATGCACACCTAATACACATTTGCTCTCCATTTTGTGTTGCAGTTGCTATAAAGCATCTTTGGTTTGTTCATAGATGAAAAAGAAAGGAAGAAAGAAATCTGAAATTTACCCTTAATGTCCATGGTCCTGTTTACACTTCATGCAGTTTCTTTGAACGGATAGCTATCTGATCGTGTAAAGGTATAAATGCCCTCCAAAACACATTCAAGATAGATTGCAATCCAATCACACAAACCACTTCAGGAGGTGCTTTGAGATGCGTTCCAGATACAACTGGACAAGTGGGAATGTATATGGTTGTTGAAGCCGCATTTGAATTTTACCATATATGTAAATTTTACTCATTCCAAAACGGCAAAAAATTAAGGTGTGAAAGAGTGTTATACCGGCTTCTGGTAACCAGATAGCTCTACTGCAGCACACACCAGATATGAGCATCTTTCTTCAGTAAGCACATGCAAATGAAACTCAACAGTCAGCATCACATCTTGAAGTTAAACACACAGTCGTCTTCATTAAAAGTGGTGAATGCTAAATTCTTTCACCAGGGCTGATGACGTTCTCTCAACTGTTGCGACCTTTGATTTTGAAATTATTTAAAATGCAGCACATATCTTTTGCTCTCGTTGACATGAACTCATGCATTGGATTTGCATACAGCACTGGAAGTGGAGATCAGATTTATATTCGCTTGCAGAGACGCATTTGTAAATGTGCAATAAGTGTAAATGAAACCGTTTTAACAATCCAGATAGGTATCTGATTAATAAAAACCCATGAAGTGACAAGATTATGTCCCAAACAAAATCACTTCAACACAGTCATGATTACATAATTATACTATGAACCCATAATTATGAGCTTCCCATGAGGACTTGCATACAGCATCAGCTTGGGAGAGAGAATGAGATTGGGACTCAAACCAGGTTCCCAGTGATCCTGCAGCTCTGATATTACGTGTCCTGATCATGTGCACAGTCCACTGCGCCAGTATCTTTGACACTAACCGAGTTTTATTAAGCGAAGCTGCAATTCTCAGGACAGCTCAGAGTTTGTTTTGCCTTCATGACCCTTGGCATGCTGCTTTTACCTCTCGCTCTCCCCTCCTATGAGAAGGTGTGCTGCTCAATGGAAGAATCACTGTAGGTCTGGATCCATGTGTGAAACAGATGTTTAACTGGCTGGAAGAGAACGAGAGAACGCATCTTAACTAGCACCTTGCCAAAGGTCTCTTGTTCAGTCAGCCATCCGCTGTTGCTCAGCACAACTTCCCATCTGCCAATACGCATTACAGAGGATTTAGTAATTAAGTGGCAAGTTGAGGACTAAATTGGGTGTTTGTGGGCCACAGATCTACCCCGAGGTCCCTGCAGCCATGCAGATAGGGGATTCTAATTGCTAGGGATATTGATCATTCCCGGCGAGGGTGTGCTGGGGGATTTCGCGAGCGATCGATTAGCTGTTACCGTGGCTGCTTCGCCAATAGCAGAGAAAGAGGTAAGAGAGACACGTGGGGCTTTCGCAGGATCTCCCCACGCTCTTCACCACCTGAAAAAGTGACACATCACCTATTCAACCGCCCGCTTCAGTGCCCAGACACCCTGTCTTGTCCTTGACTTGTTTGGGTTTCATCTGAAGGTTGAGAAGGTTTGGGTTGGTCAATAACTCTCACTTCTGCTGCGTTAAGCTTTTCTCTTGCCTTTCCAGTTTTTTTTTTTGTGAGTGATTTGAGACGCTGTGGTGGGTCTGATTTGTTGTAGTTTGGTGTGATTTGTTGATCCATGCTGAAACGGTGCATGAGCTCATCGCCGCCCTGCTCTCGTAATTAGTTTCGGCCACGCTCATTAAATATTCACGCTTGCCTTCTCTAATTAAATCTAACCTCTCTCTCATGCTTACCGTTTCTGCATGTTATCATGCCTCAATTAAGGTGCGTTCTGGTCTGTCTGACTGACTAGTCGAGTTGGAGAGAGATGTTCTGGAAGTGTCCTATTCTCTCATGCCCAATTCACAATTTGCTCCATAAATATAAATCCCACACTCCATGCTATGCTGAAAAAAAGACCAGCTTAAACCAGACTTGCCCTCAGATGGTCTAGAGTCCATTCGCTGACCATCTAATGCGTATGACACATAAGAATGGTTGGCATACTTTAATTATTATAGAAATTATAAACTTAAAGGAATAGCTCTCTCAAAAAAAGAAAATGAAAAAGAAAAATTGCTGATAATTTACTCAGCCTCAGGACATCCAAGATGTAGATGAGTTTATTTCTTTATCGAAACAGATTTGGTGAAGTTTAGCATTACATCACTTATTCACCAATGGATCCTCTGCAGTGAATGGGTGCCATCAGAATGAGAGTCCAAACAGCTGATAAAAACATCACAATAATCCACGTGACTCCAGTCAATCAGTTAATGTCTTGTGAAGTGAAAAGCTGCATGTTTGTAACAAGCAAATCCATCATTAAGACATTTACAATTTAAACCATCGCTTCTGGGCAAAATACAAGTCCATGATCCTTAATAATGCTTCCACCATTTTGACGGCACCCATTGTTGAGTGATGTAACTTCATCACTTGAGTGATCAAGTGATGTAATGCTTAATTTCTCTAAATCTGTTCTGATGAAGAAATTAACTCATCTTCATCTTGAATGGGCTGAGGGTGAGTACATTTTCAGCAGATTTTTATTTTTGGGTGAACTATTCTTTTAAGTGCAAACTGAATGCAATATTTTCGGACACTTAATTGCATGCTAATTGCAATTAAATGACAATTGAACTGAGCTAGTCATGTACTAATGAAGTTTTGAATTAGTGTTGACACACTGAAGAAGGACTTAAAGGTATAGTTCACCCAAAAATGAAAATTCTGTCATCATTTACTCACCCTCAAGTAGTTCCAAACCTGTATGAATGTCTTTGTTCTGCTGAACACAAAGGAAGATATTCTGAAGAATGTGGGAAACAGAGCAGTTCTGGGGCACCATTGTCTTCCATAGTATTTTTTTTTCCTACTATGGAAGTCAATGGTGCCCCAAAACAGCCTGGTTACAAACTTTCTTCAAAATATCTTCTTTTGTGTTCGGCACAACAAAGAAATTCATACAGGTTTGGAACTACTTGAGGGTGAGTAAATGATGACAGAATTTTCATTTTTGGGTGAACTATCCCTTTAAGTACATTTTTATGTGTAATTTCATAATTCTGTTGTCTTTGAAATATGTTTAAAGTGTAGTGCTGAATGTGCTGGCAAACTGGCTGTAATATTTATTGAGACTTTTCTGTAATGTACTGTATTTAAATATATTTGTAATTACATATTTGTAAAGATGAAGTTGCAATTTAGTACATTTAAAATATGTTAACCTGTTTGAATTGAATTACGCACTGCAGTTAATATTATAATCAAATACTTTACATTTACTGTATGTATGTTAGTTAACACATTAAAGTAAGTGTACTTCTTTAAAGCATAACAAAGGACAGACTCTTAAGCTGAAAACTGGTAGTTCTTGGCCAGAATAAGAAGCAAAATGTACCAGACTTTATACTGGCTACAAAGGTCTAAGCTCAATAGGATAGTTCACCCAAAAATGAAAATTCTGTCATCATTTACTTACCCTCTTGACGTTCCAAACCCATAAGACTTTCATTCATCTTCGAAACACAAATTAAGATATTTTTAATGAAACCTGAGATATTTCTGTCCCTCCATTGAAAGTCCATTCCACCAGCACTTCAAAAAGATGAATGAAAGTCTTACTGTGTGTGTTTGGAACAACATGAGGGTGAGTAAATGAAGACTGAATTTTCCTCTTTGGGTGAACTAACCTTTTAAACTCTTATAAATTCCGGTCTGGTTTTTGCTGGTTTGGTATGATCCAGCTTCCCGTAGATCATTCCCTGGTGGCCCCTATAAAAAAAAAAAAAAAAAAAAAAAAAAAACCTAAAGTGGTGACCAGCATATATTTCCAGCAGAATGTGGTGATTTCATCGTTTGAAACTCCTATTAAGCTGTCAGGACTGGTGGAGGATGGAGTTTGGTGACATAAGGCTCATGTTCTCCTCTTCAGGAGGATGCTGGAGCGTGTGAAGACAGAGGCCAGCAGCAGCAGACAGGAAGCCCTGAGACTGCAGCAGGAGAAACAGCAGATCCAGGAAGAGCTGGACATCAGCAGAGAGACCATCTCAGCCCTGCAGACTAAGGTGAGAGCCATTTCACACGCATCCTGCACTGATTCAGCGCTTTAAACGGCAATATTGTTAAACAAAAGTGCTTCACAAAGCCCCCTGTAAAGTCATGATCCACTGTATTGATCTGTATTGATTACTGTCTGCCTAAGGAACCGTGCATGCTTGCATGCATTCTCATGTGTGTCTGTGGTTTTGTGGAAAGAGCATGAGCTCCACGTTTGTGTAAACCTGAAACTCATGATATCCAGCATGATTTCAGAATAATCCATCTTGTGGAGGAAAGAACATCTGTCTGTACAAAGAGTTCATATGGACAGTGTCATGGATTTGCTAATTTGATTAGTGACCTAGAAATGCTGAATATTTCTTATTTATTTTACATAATAATATTTGTTTTAAATCCCTTAAAATTTTTGCACACTTCTGTTTAATGATATGAACTTGGTAAAAATCTGAAATATTTGGTTTGAAAGAAAAAAGTCAATTTGTTTTCAATTGAATATAATTTAGCACCCCCAAGTTACAATAAATGATGCAAATGTGTACAAATCAGGAGGAAATATGATTTTATTGCTCTTCTCTGCACTGAAGAGATGTTAGTCTGAAGCAAAGCTGTTCACTCTGTTCATCTGGTTGTAAATTTACTCTTCTATCTTTAGAAACTTTCAGAGATCTGATCCAAAAGTCAGTAGCAGTTTCAAATGAATCTCCCTAATCCCAGTTTAATATCTGTCGTGCAGGAGTATATCTCTAATTTAGCCAGCCATCTGAGTGAATGTCATATTTCCAGTTTATCTGTGATGCTTTGCACTGTTAAGAAGTCATATTACGAGGATTAAAATTTGCCTTGATCTTTTGAAAATAAAAGTTTAAGGTAATAAACATACTGTAACTTTCAAAATGCAAAACTCCTCAACATTTGTGTTGCAAAATTGGCTAATTCAGCAAAAAGAATAAATGCCATATATGATATATAAAAGCGTGTATATGTAGCCTATGTGATACAGGCCCTTCAAAGAATATGATTGTCAGCTCTCCATTTTCTCTGTATTTTTGCATGTGTGTGTGTGCGTGTGTGTGTGTGTGTGCTGTAGCTGTGTGAACAGGAGAAGCTTCTAAACACACATCAGGAGCGTGTTTTTGAACTGCAGCTCACCATCAACAGACTTCAGGAAGAGGAAGTGAACAGCCAGACTCAGCTGCAACTGTGCAGGAGAGAACTGGAGACCAAAGATGAACAAGTGCAGAAGCACTACCAAGAGGTATTATGGGAATACCACATACAGTATTAATAATCCGGCCACCTACTATAACCCATCCAACCCTAGTCTTTAGTGAATAATCATTGGACTATGAGTCAGTAGGATTAAAGTTGGCCATTTCGGTTAACCTGGACAGAGCACCACGTATCAGCTGGTTGGGACCTGGTTGAGTTGGTTAACCATATTGTACTAGACAGCTTGACCTGGTTAACCAGTAATGATCTTAAGGGAACAGTTAAAATATTATGTGATGTTTTATGGTGGTGTACACTACCATTCAAAAGTTAAGGGTCGGTAAGATTTTTAAATGTTTTTGAAAGAAACAAAGTCTCTTATGCTTAGTACGACTACATTTATTTAAACAAATATACTGTTGAAACAGAAATAATGTAAAATAATATTACTATTTCAAATAATTGTTTTCTATTGCAATACATTTTTACATTTAATTTATTCCTGTGATGGCTACGCAAAATTTTTAGCAGACATTACTCCAGTTTTCAGTGTCACACGATCCTTCAGAAACAGGGTTATTATCATTAACTAAACCTAAACCCATAATAAAAAAAATATACATTATTTGAATAAAAATAAACAAACTCAAATAAAATAATATAGAAAAAACTTTAACTTTCATTTTAAACTTTTATTTTTTTATTTCATCTAGTTATCTTAAATTAACTATTAACTAAAATTCAAATGAAAAAATAAAATAAAAAATAAAATCTAAATCTTCTTCAAGAAACATTTCTTATTATCATCAATGTTGAAAATAGTTGTACTGCTTTGTATTTTTATGGAAACCTTGAAAGATTTTTTTCAGGAATCTTTGATAAATACAAAGTTCATGAGAACAGCATGTTTTGTAACAACGTGAAAGCCTTTTCAGTGCATCCTTGCTAAATAAAAGTATTCATTTCTCTCAAAAATAAATAAAAATAAATCTTACTGACCCCAATCTTTGAACAGCAGTGTAAATTAAATGTTGCATTTCTTGCTGCTCTTTTGCTCAGATGAGCACTCTGCAGGCTACGATGTCCAGGCTGAAGCTGGATCTGGAGCAGGAGCGGAGAGGTGGCGGCAAGGGGTACGAGAGGCAGCCAAGGCCGATCAGAGAGGGAGAGAGCTGAGACTGGAGCTCAGCACAGCACAGGCCTCTCATAAAGAGTATATGGAGCTGGTACGCTCACTTCCACAACCACAGACACAATGTGAATGGTTCAACACACTGGAGACAGATATCACCAGTTAGCTGTGTGTTCTAGCTGGCTGAGTACAGTCGAGAGGTGACGGCCCAGAGGAGTGAGCAGGCCCGTCTGCAGCAGTGCCTGATCCAGCTGACAGAGGAGAGGGCGACTCAGGAGGAGCGAGTCAGACAGATGAGTGCAGATCTACAGAGAGCGCACAATGAGAGCAGGTGCTCTCAGGAGGAGGTAAGACTGAGGCATATGCATATTGGGATTCATTTTTCAGTCTATATTTGTTTCCATTTACATACAAGACGATTTTATCCAAAGCAGCTTACATGGATTCAAGGTATACTTTTTACTATTAGTTCATGTGTTCCCTGGGTAATCGAACCCAAGAATTTGGCATCGGTTGTCCTATGCTGTGCAATTTAAGTATTCAGGAACATCAACCACTAGATTAATTGCATCTTTGTAGATGTATATGTATGGTCTTAATTCAGTAAGAAATTGAATATGCAGTATTCCTCACAAATGCAATCATATTTTGTTGTTTAATTCAAACAGTGAAAAGGAAATTTGCATGTTATTTTTCTTAAACGCGTTTAGACTCACAATTAGGTTTTTCATGCTTATTCAGCAAATTATTTTTCTGTTTTATTGCAAATAAAAGCCAAAATTAAATCTGTTCCTCATATAAAGTGATTGTGTCTTGGATTAAACAGCTCAATTCATATGGATTGCTTGTACAATGTCTTGATGAACTTTTTAAAGCTTAAAAGTTTTGGTTACTTGGACTTTCAGTAGAGGGACAGGAATCTCTCAGGTTTCGTTAAAAATTCCTTAATTTGTGTTTAAGATATATTACGATTACCCCAAGTCTTGACACGAGGGTGAGTAAATGATGACAGAATTTTCAGTTTTGGGTGAAGTACCTCCTAAAATCAGACAGAAATGGTTGGCTAAAATTAATGCTATTGAAGCTACAAACCCAAACCTACACCTTAAATCTGATTGGTTGATAGGAATGTTCCAGAACCAACAGTGATGTCCATAAGGAAGGGAGTTTCTGACTTTGGCAAACCCCTCAGTGACGCTTTGTCCTGAAGTACCTTAAATATGTGCAAAACTGCAGTGCTCAAGCAGACAGTAGGGCCAGGGTAGTTATTTAAACCATTTACTCTCATTCTTTAAGTGCTGTCAGTGTTGTTGGGTAACTCTAATTGGTTTTGGATAACCATCCTCGTCACTTTATGGTCAGCAAACTCTACAGGGTAACAATAAACCTGAAAAATAAAAAATAAAGTGTCTCCATTGTCCAGACCCTAATGTATACATACACACATATACACACACATACACTCCAGTCGGACTGCAGAAATAATGATTATGCGCGTGTCTTGTGCGTCGGTTGTCTGTTTTCAGCTCTGGCTTTTAAAAATAATTGCTGTTGGTGCTGCAGCCGTATCAGAGGAAGGCCAGTAATGATTCTCGCCAGTCGTGTGGAACGCGGCATGCGGGGAAGCGGGGGGAGACAGACGCCAGAATAAAGGCGGCTATCATTTCTGTGTGTATTTGTCTGCCTGGCACATAATTATGGTTGCATAAGTTTGTGTATTCATATGGAGTGTGTGTGTGCCAGGTGCTATGATTACAGCGAGCGAGTGTGTGTGTGTTTGCAAATATACTCCGGCCCCCGTCTATAAATCAGGTGTGAATTGAAGAAACTGATGAGTCGAGAATCTCATTTGAGTGTGTGTGTGTGGGATCACAGAGGGATTAGAGTTGGATATAAAGCTGCACAGGTGTCTGAGACTACCTCATAACCCGCTCACACACACGCACGCACGCAGCATTTTAATTGTCTTTCTCCTTTTCTTCACCGCTTTTATTGGCTCTCCTCTGCAGTGTGTGCGCTCTGGGTAAAGGTCACTGCGCTCCACCATCTTACACACTGACAGCGTTACTAGCCATGAAACTAGTCTGCCTTTTAATTTAAGCTGAATTCTCCTGTGCTGAAAACCTGAGATCTCATATGAGCCAAAATTGCGTGAGTTGCTATAGATTTGCCACATCATAAGAGTGTAATAGTGATTTGCTCAGGGACAGAGATTTTAATGCAGGTAAAGATTAAGTCAGCACTTGTATTTTGCATCCTTTGCAGAGGAAAATTATCAGTATATTATATACCCCAAACTTGTATATATACACACACACACACACGCACACACACACATATATAAAGGGATAGTTCACCCAAAGATGAACATTTTGTCATTAATTACTCACCCTCATGTTGTTTCAAACCCATAAGACCTTCGTTCATCTTCAGAACACAAATTAAGATATTTTTGATTAAATCTGAGAGGTTTGACCCTTTCTGAATTTTCATTTTTTGGTGAACTATCCCTTTAAGAACTAAAATAAATATACTAAAACTAAATATACAAACCTGATAAATAACTATATAGACATACTTTTAAAAACAAAAACTCATTAAAATGACAAAAACACAGCGCAGTTACAAAAATACTTACTAAAATTAAAATGAAAACGAAAAATATCAAAATAAAATTTAATTCAAAATATTAACAAAAACTATTATAGTATATCAGTAATACTTAACAGTATACACACCAAAGTTTAAAATGTAATTTATACCTGTGATATCAAAGCTGAATTTTCAGCATCATTTCTCCAGTCTTCAGTGTCACATGATCCTTCAGAAATCATTTTAATATGCTGATTTCCTGCTCAAGAAACATTTCTTATCATATTGAAAATGGTTGTGCTGCTTAATATTTTTGTGGAAAATGTGATACAGTTTTTAGGATTCTTTGATGAATAGAAAGTTCAAAAGAAAATCCTTTTTTTTTTAAAACTGTTACTTTTTATCAATTTAATTTATCAATGCTTAATAGTTTCTTCAGACAAACCAATCAATTCCCAGGTAAAAAGCTTATTACAGGTAGTCTTGCCCCAAAATCAGGTCATAGGTTGAGCAACAAATAAACTGGGGAAGTGAACATAATATAGGCTAATGTGTAGTTAGAGTCTTTACACATTAGACAGTATTTGAGATTTTACCATTAAAATGGCACACTTGGCCTTTAATTAGGACTGATTTCTGTCCCTTCAGGCTCGGGCGTGTGAGGGGCGACTATCGGAGCTGCACACCCAGCTGGCGCGCTCACAGCAGTGGGCACAGCAGCAGATGACGGCCCTGCAGGACAGAGAGGAGGAAGTGCTCACGTTAAAGATGGAGATGGCGTCTCTCAGAGAGAACTACACTGCTAAAGTAGCTCAGGTCAGTCACAGTATCCCAAAGTCATTTCTAATGTTCTGCTGTGTTTTTGTGTTAATTTGTCTCTTCCTGTGCAGGCTGAGGCTTTGCTCTCACAGATGGATGCTGTCAATCAGAAGTACAGCGCAGCTGTGTGTGAGGCGGATGTTTTGCGGCAGTGTTTAGGAGACGCACGGACTGACAGCTCTCGACTTCACAGGGAAAGTGAGCTAGTCGTGACCAATGTGAACCAGTGGGTGAAGGAGCAAAAGCAAGAGTGTTGTCTTGTGCATTCCACAAAAATGATCTTTTTGACAAGTAATCATTCCATCCAGTACCATGAAATTCCATTGCCACAGTACTTTTTTGTAAGTGTAAAAAGCTAAAAACACAGCTGTTGGAATACTTGATTCTGGTTGCTCGATTACTGCATTCAGCAGACAAATGTTTTTTGTGTGATGACAACTGCACATTAAGTAACACATTGAAATAAACATGAAATTTTCAAGTAGAAAGAATGAATAGTATTTTTTTTTACTCCAAAAATAACAAAATAGTAATTTATTTCAACTCAAATCAATACTTAATGTCTACCTATGTGTTTATATTTTGTATATATTTTGTATTTTATAAGTTGCCGTGTAAACAGTTGGTCATCATTGCAAAATCAGCACCTTCATACACTGATTTTCATACAAATGATTTTTGTCAAATTAAACAAATATTATAGGAGTTACCTGTTTAATGTTTTGAATTAAATTTTTTGTAATTCGTTATGAGATTGATATGAGATATGAAACAGTTTCTCCTTATCACCCTTTTAGTGTTTATATTGCAATAATGACCATCTGGCTGAGAGTTTTCACTGCGTTACATGGCACAGCTCGTATCACATGTTGCAATGCATAGTTCCTATTGGAACCAGTATATAGATTTACAAAGTCTAGAAAGTGTCTGTGGTGCATCAGAACTTTTGCATCCAGAGTGTTGTAATGGCTGTATCATTATCATTCAGCATCATGGTTCATTGTGACAGCAGCTCGCAGCTTCCTCACTGCAGCCCATTATCTCTGCCCCTGCTCCACTCCAGGCACACTAATGAGAAACTGGCACTCAAGATCAAAGACCAGAGCAGGAAGATCATCCACCTGACAGCTGAGAAAGAGTAAGCCCCGCTCACCCTGTCCAAAGCTGTTTCCGCTTCTCTCAGCTTGGAGTGTGTACAAACATGGATTTTAGGTCCAAGTAGCAGGGAATGTGCATGCAAAGATACGGAGAGGGGGTGCACTTGTGTGAAATGGGATTAGGCTGTAATGTTTGTCCTGTCTTCATGCAGTCACCTTCAGGAGAATGTGAAGGGTTTACAGGGGGAAATCAGGAGGCTGAAAGCAGAGCTGGATAGAGAGAGAATGGAAGCAGAGCGACTGAAGGTAACACACACTCCAGCGCAAAGCCTCTAACACACTCCAGCACACGTCCGTAGATAGTTTTTATCAGTCTCAATTTTTAAGTTGAAGCCAACATGAAACTGAAGTTATGACCGACTTTACTACCATATTGTGACATATTTCAGAGTGAAATGGCTATTGAGCAAGAAAAAAATGTTGCTGATTGGACTGTGAAAGCTGATCATTGCATACAGAAATCGAGGTAGATCTGAATGTGACTGGCTTAACTGTAGCTTGGATAGACATTCAGTAATTCGTATCACAGGAAGAGCAAGTTATGACATTTTGAGTAAAGATTTTAAAAAGTAAAAAGAAAATATAAAATAAAAAAAAAATAAAATAAAAAAAATATATATATATATATATATATATATATATATATATAAAATCAATCAATATATCGATAAATAAATAAGTAATATACACTACCGTTCAAAGATTTGGAGGCAGTAAAGTTGATTTTTTTTTTTTTTTTTTAAAGAAATTAGGGGCACATTAAATTGATCAAAAGTGACATTAAAGACATTCATAATGTTACAAAAGATTTTTATTCTAAATAAATGCCGTTCTTTTAATTCATCAGAGATTCCTGAAAAACATGGATCATGTTTTTCACAAAAATATTTACCAGCACAACTGTTTTAAATACTTATAATAATCAGAAATGTTTCTTGAGCAGCAAATTATATTATATTGATATATTAGAATAGTTTCTCAAGGATCATGTGACACTGAAGACTGGAGTAATGAGGCTGAAAATTCAGCTTTGCATCACAGGAATAAATTACATTTTAAAAAATACTAAAAAGAAAATGGTTATTTTAAATTATAATAATTTTTCACATTATTACTATTTTTGCTGTGTTTTTGATCAAATAAATGCAGCCTTGATGAGCACAAGAGACCATTCAAAAATATTAGCCCAAATATAAATGAAATAAATTCACAGCTCAATTGCTCACAATAAGACTAGTAGCGTGCGTTAAGAAAATCAATTTTGATTTTATGTTCACTTTAAATTTTGTGTATATTTTAGATTTTAGATTGTTTTCGATCCTGTAATTGATCACCATTTTAGTCTCATTTTTGCATTTTAATTTTACATGAACCTCCTTTGTGTTTTGTCTGATGAATATGAAAGTACAAATAATCCATGTAGCCTTCCAGTGAGCTGCATGCATAATAATAATTATACTTTAACAAATTCTTCACAAAGACTGTTCCAAATCATGCCACGCTGCAGAAAATATCAACTTTTCAAATATATTTTGTCAGCTACCCTGTAGAATTTGTATTTCTCTGTATTTTGTATTCTTCGTAATATATTTTGATAATATTCTTATCTTATTTGTAATAATCACCTGTATTTTATGAGAACCGCAGCACTCACCTCACAAGTTACAATCGTCACCGAGTGAATATTAACATTCACCTCTGTGGCAAACAGGCTGTGCCTCCAATCTTCAATATAAACAGGTCTTATATGCAGGTTTTGCCTCGAATCACCTGTCCAGTTTGATCTTTCTCCTTCTCCTCTTATAATTCCTGAATGACCCAGTGCTGGCCATTTCCTATTACACCTCTCCCTGTCTTATTATTTTTTCTCTCTTCTTCTATTCTCTGTTATCCAGTACTCATGCATAACATCAGAGAGTCCGTCTTTGTTGTGATTAGGTTGGTATTTCTATCAGATGCAGAGAAAAGGTGTCCTATACCCACAGTTGAAGGTCCGTGTCACCATTAGCCATCTCATTCTGGAGTGCCTGTCCTCTCGCCGCGCAATGATCCTGCTCTGTAGGTGCAGGCTTATCCTCTGTAATGGGGTCTGATCTGATTCACACTTGTGAAATTGGAAAGGAAAAGTCTAGAGATGATTGGAGAACTTTTGGCATAGTAGAGGCCGAGGGCTGGAGCTGCCAGTCTGAACCCAATCATTCAGGCGTTGTTGACCGTACTGATGAGCCCGTCCTGCAGGGTTGAATCCATTCTCCTCCCTGTTTGTTCTGAAGGTCCAGGACCTGCTCCACATGCCACCTTATTCCATTATTGATGAAGGAGAAGGAGCAAGAGAGTCAGAGACCTGCTTAGGGTCTGACTTTACAGAGTTATAGTACTTCAGAAGTTTTATTCAAAGAAAAGTTGAAGAGCCAGTGAAGCGTCTGGTATTGTTGCCACAGAAAGTCTTGACTTATAATGCTTAGAGGATTTTTTAAGAAACGTTTCAACCCAAATTGAAAATTCTCTCATCGTTTACTAACCCTCTATGAATTTGCCAAACCTCTATGACTTTATTTCTGTCTTGGATCACAAACAGTGAGTTTTTATTATTTATTGCTATTTTTCTTTGCTGTAACTCTCACACCTTATATGATGCCGTTAAATGTTCTTCGTCAGGTTTGATGTCTGTGACATTTGGTCATGAGAGACTTGAGAACCTAGCTGCATTTTGGATCAATAGTTTGAAATGGCACCAATGCACCCTTTTTATAACAGTACATACAACTTTTGTAGTCCATTGGACATCTTTGGTGGACATGGTCAAAGAATAATGGCTTAAATTTCGGTCTGTTCCTCAAAGTTATCATGGCTACTGAAGACTTGGAATATATTACCATATATTTTCACGCAAAGCTGCTTTACTGTTAATATTAATATTTGAAAAACATTGGTCACCTGTTCAAAAAAGCGGCCCAACCGACATGCAAATATATATATATATATATATATATATATATATATATATATATATATGTATATATAATATTATAGAGAGGACACCTACAGACCCTCATGACTATGTAAAAATATCAGATAATTTGAGCATTTTTTTTATTTTATGAAATAATATAAAACGTGTGCATTTAAGGTGTAATATTTTTAGACTTTTTCTACATGTTTTATACTGTTTACATGTTTTATCATTTTTACTTGATTGTCACACCAAATGATATTAGTACAAAGAGTATTTTGTTGTCATTTTATTTTTAGTAATTTTGTTTTGTGCTTTTTTATTTTTATTAGTTGGTTTTTATATTTCTATTTAGCTTTTTTTTCTAAGTAATCTTTGAACTTCAACTTATTTTATTTCAGGTAAATGTCAAGGTATTATTTCTAGTTTTAAGTTTTTTTATCCAATATATTAATATTTCCTTTTAATATTTCAATTAACAAAAATGTGTTACTTAACTTTATACATCTCTGATTTGTTGTTGGTATATGTGTTTGAAACTTTTCTTCATTGTGAACACTCTCATACACCATTGACTCATAAACCACTTTTATGTTAGTTTTATTATGGTGTTTGTTTGACATGTTCATTCCCTTTGATTGTATTGAAAGAAGGGGCCTGAATATTCTTTAAAAAAACACTTTTTGTGTTTCACAGAAAAAAAGTCATACAGGTCTGTAACAACATGAGGCTAAGCAAATAATGACAAAATAATAATAATTTTTGGGTGAACTATTCCATTAAGTGCACAAGTACATTTTTGTACCATTCCAGTAGAAAGGACAAACAACATCCACACTGCCCATGAGTTCTGATTTCATTTGCTGAGTTCTGATAACAAAGTAAAGCTCAGCTAATGTTCTTCTAGGACACCCCAAGTACCTTCAGGACAGAGTAAATACAAATAAATAGAATGGCTTGTAGGCTTGTGGTTTATTTATGACAGGCAGGGCTCCTTCTGCATGCATGGATTCCCAGCTTTCATTAAGTGTCATTACTAGAGCTCTTAGGCCAGGTGTGGCCTTACAAATCTGCTGAGACCTGACATACAGCTCGCTTCGAGGCAGCATATATATGGATGGACTCTTCCCAGAAGAAGGGGCTTGATCCTTTGGGTGAGTATATTCAGCTGTTATTAAATACAGAATAAATAACTTATAATAGCCTCAGTCGTTCCATCAGAAAGTTATGGTCATGGTTATACCGCTGCAGATGGTCGTGTTTAATGGCAGGCCTTGATCAAGATCATCGGGAGGGATGTTTATCATTGCACTCTGAGCTTTTTTTTTTTTTTAAACTAATGTATAGATTTTTGAAGAGAAATAAAACAGAGATGCTTTTACAAGACATGCTTCCCCCCCAAACCTTGCTATTCATTAGCAATTTCCACTTTCCAGTTCACTTCTTGCAACGTCCCCTGATTGATGGAAAGCCTGCCATGTTTATTTGGATATCAGGGAATGAAATATTCATATTGTACGCTTTTCCAAGCAGAAGTTATCTGGGTGCAGCGTAAATGGTACTTGGGATTAGATTTTCACAGCAGATTGCAGTTATTAAAGAGAAAAAAAGGAGGGGGTTACAGGGAAGCTGCCATCTTCTGGGGAGGCAATCTATTTCTTTTCACGCAGACTTGGAGCGGCTGCATAGCCTCTTAATGCACTGGAGCAAAAGTGCTTTGGTCCGCAACCTTTCACGCCTTCCTCTCCCTTTTATATGATTGAATACTTAATAACTTTGACTTTGCTTTGAAAGCCTGTGCCATGGGGCCTGTTCGGTTGGCTCGTGGTGAGGCTGGCGTACCTGAGTGTTTGTCTGCTGCTAACTGCCCTTGTTACCGGCTGTCTGTCAGCCTCTTGCCCACAGCTCATCCAGCCTCATGTGCATCTTCTACACATCGTCTCACACTCTTTATCTTCGTATCAGTCTGACTTTTAAGCTGTTTTCACACTTATGATGTGTTTTTTGTCTCTTATGATTGTTGCTTGTCACATTGTACAATGTGACCTGGGTAGGATCTTGGTTAAAAGCCTATGCAGGCTGTGCGACATTGTTTTTTTTTATGTCGGACTGTGTAACAGTTTGGTCATAACTGACAGGCTTTACTGGAGATCAGTCGTGTCATAACATCCTCACTGACATGCAAAATTGAAATGTACTTTGCATGCTAGAAAAGAAAAAAAACAAAATCTTGAGGGTACGCTTGCGTGACAACGATTGTACTAAAAACAGACAAGTATTTCCTTTGCATTTTTGAAAGGTTTTTGTACAGAATTGACAAAACCATCCCAAACAAAAAACAACTAAAAATGCTGTATTGTTCATGTTGGGCCAGTAGTTGGCGATGTCACCTTGTAAAGTAACACTAGGTGCCTATGCACCATACGCATTCATATGGACTGAACGTGTAATACACATGCGCATGACATCACCATTTTCACAAATTCGAGTTGTCATAGTTTACGCAGAGATGATAACGATAGTTTTCAGAAACCTTGCATTTTGAAATTCGTTTTCAAAAGTTTGCATTTTCAGGCCTCAAAAATTTGCATTTTCAAGTGCTCAGAGTTGCTGCAGAAAAAAAGAAAATAAGAGTGAGCAACAACAAAAACAAGTTGCTGGAGACCGATTTACTGAAAATGCAAATGCATTCCCTGCCAGCAGGAGGCGCTTTTGGAGGGCAGTAACAGTAGTTTCCTTGGTATCACAAAGCAGAGCTGCTCTCATGAATGCTACTTTATCAGATAAAATGAAAATGCCATCGAAACTTTTCTGAAGACAGTTGGTTCCCTTCAACGATACATTCATATAAAACACCTGCACACGTTTTGATTTTGAAACAGGCAGTACTCAACCGCCACAAATAAATCAATGTAGCTTATGGGAAACACTGGTAATGTATATTGAAATATTGGAAATGTGTTTAAAAATCATATCACTGTTATTTAAAAATATATGTATATATTGCGATATATATTGATATTGAATTATTCTCAAGCCCTAGTTTTAAGTAAGGCTTACATTTAAATGTGTCGTTGTTTTGTTTTGAGTGCATGATCAATAAATAAAGGAATTAATAGAGATAGGAACAAAAATTACCAAATTTCCTCCCGTTTGTCACGGCCCACTTGTCATGTCCAGTGGCGCCCCACACTTTGAGAAACGCTGGTTTAGTGAAACAGGGATTTTGGGAACTGCTTATGGAGCAAGTTGGGGTTATATTTATACTATGATCATAACAAAGTCAAAAATTGTAACTGAACATCCCTCTTTCTCTCGCAATCAACATCGGTTCTTTCATTCGTCTTTAATCAGCCAAAGGGTGGCAGTCACACTGCAACCTAAAATTTATTGACCATACTTAAGCCCAAAGTATATTTCGTTTTGTGCACATACACTAAGGTTTGTATACAGTGCGTGATATATTTCTCAGCTTACATATGTGCCTTTTTTTTGTGGCAATTATTTGACCCACAAGGTGGCAACATTGGCTCAGACAATTGTTTCACGGTCGAAGAAAGTGAAGAGACGGAACAACAACATTGAACTGCTGGATACACAACAACAACAGTCCCACATTGATAAGCGCTTGTGGGAGGGGGTTTAGAGGTACTTGCAACTCTAGTTTAAAAGGCATTTTTGTAAATCATAACTTCTGGAGAGAAGTAGTGCAGACACTGGACAAACTTTTCAGGTTCCGCGTGTCGTCGCACATGCTATCAAATGGAGTTTATTTTGAAAGGCTGTGTGTTCAGCTGTGTTTGTATATGCTAAGTGCTTGTGTCAAAACTGAAGTGGTCAAAGGCTGTCCTACGATAAAAGAAGTCTTTTACAATTACAGTTTGTCTCAAATGCAACAAATGTGGCCAAAACTGTACACTTTATACAAAGCTTTTGTTCAATATCCTGGTCCAAACCTGACATCACCACTAGTCTCTTGTCACATTGTAGCTTTGATTCCAAACTCCAGTATGTTGGTGTCATACATATGTTAAGAATACCACTGAGAATACTAGCGGAAACATACATTTTGTAATACATGTAGTGTGAAATTGTCCTTAATGAAAGGGAAAGGGAAGTGGTGTGTGGCCAAGTATAGTGACCCATACCTGGAATTTGTGCTCTGCATTTAACCCATCCAAGTGCATGCACACAGTAGTGAACATACACCTGGAGCAGTGGGCAGCCAATGCTGCGGCGCCCGGGGAGCAGTTGGGGGTTTGGTGCCTTGCTCAAGGGTCTCACCTCAGTCGTGGTATTGAGGGTGGAGAGAGTGCTGGTTATTCACTCCCCCCACCTACAATCCCTGCCAGACCTGAGACTCAAACCCACGACCTTCGGGTTACAAGTCCAACTCTCTATCCATTAGGCCATGACTTCCCCATTTCTAGTCCACCGTAAGTACTGTGGTTGTAGGCTTTTTATTCATGGCATCTGACTGTTTGCGCATGCTGAAAGGCTGCGAGGTCGGCTGTGTGTATGCAATGAGCATTCGTGTCAAACTGAAGAGTATTTGGTCATAAGTGGTGAAAGACTGCCTTATGATGAAAGAAATCTTTTACAGCTCCCAAAGTTTGTCTTAAATGCATTAAATGCTGCCAAAATCATACACTTTGTTCAATATTTTGGTCCAAACCTGACATTACCTGTGTCCCCACTAGTCTCTTTTCACACTGTACCTCTGATTCCAAACCCCAGTATGCTGGCGTCATCAACCTTAACTTTTCTTCCATTTTTCTTCATGTTTTTGTCACTTTGAATTTACCACCAAATCTTTAAACACATGAAACAGCACTTGCATTAGCAGTTCACTTCCGTTAATTCGGACAGATTGTGTTCCTACCCACTGTGAACCACGCCTGAGTTCAAATAAATTGCACCCGGACCACCTTTTGAAGAGAACGTGGTTGCAGTTTATAACAAAATGAACCAAACTCTGACGTCAAATGGCACCAAAAGCTGTGGTGTGAAAGTGTCCTTAATGAAGCGCTATCTATTCCACCCTAAGTGGTGTGGTTGTAGGCTCTTTTTTCAGGCGGCAACTGTCTCTGTCTCCATTTCTCTCTCTCCCTCCATCTCCCTTTCCCTGACACGCACAGAGCTCATTAGCACATGGAGTGCTCGCAGCTCTCGCCGAATGTGACCCTGCCTAATTGTGCAGCAGGTTCATTTGCTCGCCCTGCGTGATGTAGTGATTGCTTATTTGTTCTCCTCAGGGCTTCTCTCGCACATTAAAATGATTGACTCATTTCATTCAGGGTACATTTACCGAGCTTTATTTGATAAGCTCATGCCCAAGGTACCCACATCCATCTCATTCTCATGCTCAAAAGTTATAATGTCTACCACTGCGGATTATTATTCATACAGCTGATTGTTTCCCCGGTTAATTATCTGTGTTTGAATAATTTTGCATGCGCGAGCCTGTTTAGCCTTCCGGAATGAAGCGGCACAAAAGGTCTCGCATTAGCCATGCCACAGAAGTCGCCGGCGAGCCCGTTGTATATGCTAAGCTGTCTGACGCAGACAGTGAAGAGTTCGGGGAATACGAGGAGCGGTGATTTTCTCCTTAAATAAAGGGTGAAATTTGCATGCAGCCACAGAGACATGGTGCGAAAAAAGAGATACATATTTGGCTAATAAGCTGGATTTGTTTTCTACAGAGAGCTTAAGGCTCGACTAAAAAGCTTGATGAACTGTTGAAGAATGAGAGTGCTCGTTATATCTGGGGAACGGTAGCCTTTGACCTTTCATCTTCCACGCAACAGTGGTCAGACCTTCAGTGATCTCAGAAATCAAAAGCAGAGATATGAAGCTAAAGCTAGTCAAGAAAGACAGAGAGGGATGCAGCTAGAATAGAATATTCATCTGCCATGTACGAGAGTGTAATTATGATGGACATGTGTGGAAATAATGGTTGTTTAGTTAATTGGAGAAGCCCACTGAAGCAGAAATGGCTTTGTTTATGAGGTGGCTGTAAATAAAACTGCATGTTGTTTGTTCTTACAGTAAAGAAAGATGCGGAGGAAGAAGAAACCTGACCACCTTCAGCGCAAGTCTGTGCGAGTCATTACCTGTGTCTGGATCGATGTGGATGGCTACAGAACTGTTTTCTGCAAACACATAATCACTGACTCAAGTTCTAGAAGAACATGATTATCAAATGATGGCTGATAATTGACCGATTTGACAGCCCAAATAGCCAATCGAATCAATTCACCGACTTTTGTCCGTTAAACTCACTGAATTGTCTGTCATACAAATCTCCTATTTGGCAAATGTTGTAGAATGTGCATACAAAATTTATATTACGATTCTGATGTTTGACCCGCAAATTTTATAGTTAAAGACAGGTGCACAGACCCAAAATAGTTCATGCATATGAATTTTGGGGGGAATCTAACCTTTGATCTTTCTGTTGTTAATGTCATGCTCTACTGTTTGAGCTTTATAATGTTCACATTTTGTGAAAAACTGATGTTTTAAAAATAGCTGTTAAAAGCATTTTAAAAATTGTATGATCTTATGTTTACCTTTTTGTGTAATGTGTGAGAAGTATTGATGTTAAAGGTTTACTGTTTTTACCTGTTTTTTTTTTCCTTTTCATAGTGTAATATTTGGTTAATTGAATTAATTTAGGATCAGTTCACCCAAAACAAACAATTACCTATTTCCAGAATTTTAACATAATACAAGGGATAAATAGCACTTGTCATTCTTTAGAATGAGGTGTTAAACTGAGATTAGGACTTGGTTTTATGCAGACCAGTCAAGTTCTTCCACACTGACTGAATCAATCATTTTCTTTTTGAACCTTGCCTTATACACAGAGGCATTGTCATGTTAGAATAGAAAAGTCCTGTCCAAACTGTTGCTATAATATTAGAAGCACACAATTCCCTAGAATACATTATATGCTTAAACATTAAGATTTATACTCATGGAAATGACTAAAGTAGTCAAACCTATTCATTAGAAGGGGGCGACCCAATACTTTTCGCAGTATAGTGTATCTGATGCCCCTCATGTTCATTTATATACTGACATCAGCTGCTGATTTATTTTTGTCTTTCAAATTAAATTTGTTGACATGCAATACCTCATATTTAATGAACATTCTACTGTGAATTTTCTTCCTAGTTACATTTCTAGTTTACAGAGATGAATGAGAGTGTGAATTCTAATGGCAGGTAAAGTTTCAATGCAGCTGCTGTCATAGTTTGTGGTTTAAAAAAGTTAAAGGTAATGCTTGTATTTGTACCTTAATCAATCACATAATAATGCCTCATATGACTGATAGCCTAATATATAACATTTTAATGGATTTTACATTGAAGGCAAGTCTGTCGTATCAGTCAGCCAGCAACATTATTTAATCATTTAAAAGTGCTATTAATGTCATGCCTTATTCACTATGTCATCATGCATTTCCTAGAAACACGAATCAGTCAATAAATGTGATACATGTTTGTATTTGTCAGCTTTTTTAACTAGTCAGGATTAAATGAAACCATTTCAGTGGATGACTAGAAGACAGCAGCAAACTATCCTTTTTCCTTATGTGTCAAGCGCATGCTTTATTTTTTCTATTTCAGATCACGATGCTATTTAGAATAAAATCCTCCTGCTTGAGTTGCACTGATAGTTGCACTCACATGTGCATGTGTAGAGCGTGTCGGTGATTGAGGGCTTGTTTAAAGTGTTCAATGGGAGCTGAACCCCAAGTGACAGGCTGTGAAATCAATAGACAACAGTCAATACCCAACACTTAAGGTGCCTGTAGAAATTAAAGGACGCCAATAATTGTTATTATTAATACTCCGATTTTCCCAGAGCACTGTTTAAGGCCAATTCTAGTGAAACAGACTTCTCAAACAAAATGAGGCCCTGAAGCTACACAAGCATAATCACATGCAAAACAGGGTTGTGATTATGTCGTAAATAATAAGGAAGGACTGTGAACAGCAGTGAACAGTGGCGTTAATAATAAGTGGGTCATATGCATTTGTGTAGTGCCGTTGATCTTCGCACATCTCATTTTCAAGCTCATCTATGAGTGGGTTGTGTTCCAAGAAAGGCAATAAAGCAACTTTACTCATGCCACATGATAGACAAATCATCTGTGATTATTAAAATTAGGTAACAAGCGACATATTTACATTTTTTTTATATAAGGGCTGATGGTACTTTATTAATAATATCCTGATTTAAACACTGTTTTATGCAATATATGATTTGCCAACAGCAATGAAATGTTTTTAACACTTCGCTTGTAGGAAACCTGTAAAAAATTTGAAAGTAAAACAAAGACTACTTTCTTCAGTCTTTCTACTTTAACTTTCATTCAATGTGTTACCATTTCTTTGTAATATTTGTGCACTTTACTAGCAAATTTACTTTTTGAGTGAAAATTGTTTAAAGGTAAATCCTACAACATTTTTTTTTTTTTCCCCCAGTGCGTTTATTCAGACAGATTGTGGATGCATCAAACTTTGTATATTTCCCTAGTGGGTGAAAACAGTAGCCTAAATGAAAGGAGTAGTATATCTTAATTCACAGTATTTGTAAAATATCATCAATGGACGCTTTACTATCCCATGAGGCCACAGGAAAGGATTTGTGAATGCCAGTGAAGCAACACAACTGATACTGCTAGGCCATATAACAATGACAACATTGCCAATGTGGTGCGTATAGATTATATTCATGATATGCACATTAATACCAGAGCAGCTGATTCTATATAGAACATGCTTTTTAAGGATCATGAGGTAAACACTTATTCAAAAAAAGTACCTACTCAGTATGTGATGTCGGACAGTGTGTTAGTCTGCATTAGTGGTGAGGATTTTCTGCAAGTTACACTGTTGTGCCAGTAGATGGCGACAAGTAGCTGTGAATGAGTCATTGCGTCATTCACTCCTATCCCACTTGTTTAATAATACTGATTCATTCAGGGGGAAAAAAACACCACTATGGAGCATTGCAGGGAGAAAGTTTTCACAGAAAAAAAGACACATGAGCCACGACCTGAAGTAGGAATGTTTTTAGAATGATACTAAAAGGTCTTTTAAGTATAAACTATCAATCAGACAGAAGGCATGTAGAAGATTGGTTACAATAGGTTTTTCACTTTTTGATTATGTTGATAATTTAGATGCCTTTAGTAATTCATGCATCAAACATGACACAGAAGGCTTTGTAGTGTTAAACACATGACAGGAAAAACGTAGGAAAATGTAGGAATGACCCTTCTAGCACTTTATGGATCCTATTGTTATTTTTAATAAACTGAGTCTCTTGTGTCGGTTAACAAAGCACAACTGAATGTTTTTAGACATTAGGCTTTATAATGACAGGAGACGCAGTCAGTTCCCATTGAAAGTTGAAATGGAGTGAAGTGGAGACTCGCACTTTATTGCTTTTGACTTTGTTGATAATGACAAATACATGCCATGATCCCTCCCTCTTTAGTCACCCTAAATCTCAGAGCGGAGTGGAGGGCATCTGGTCTAAACCCACCTGAAAAATGAGTGGGCTTCAAGACCCAAAGCATCTTGGGATCCCCGAGCTCATCTGTGAGGTGAGGTTTTACTCTTAAGCCGCCAGCTCCTATTCACACTGACACCAAGGCCATTATAATTCCCTCCATCATCACAAAGACCTTCAGCAGAAATCTCTTGTAAAGATGACTGCTGGCAATGCCATTCAGGAAGAGGATTTTAAAATGTCAGCCAATATCAGAGATTTGCCTCATTAAAGTGGGTTGAGGGGGGCTTCTCCCGAAGACCATTATGAGAGGGGAAGGGTTCAGGGGAAATATAGTGTATAGTGGTCTGTCAATTATTTCATATTGCTAAAAGCACTAAAAACTCTATTTTATGCAAGACACTACAGCTGAATAGGGTAAAAAAAAAAGAACTAATAGTTGGTTAATCACAGAACATTAAGACAACTGTTTTGTATAACAGGTTTTCTGAAATGTTATGTTTAAATATGCAAATGTGTCTATCTAATTATATATGTACGAATTTGCATACATTCTGAGAACAGAAATGTGATAACTAGATAAAGCCAGGATAAAAATTCTTGGTTCATATTGCTGACCTCTTTTTATCGCTCCATAAATCAGAAATAGAAATAGAAATTCAGAATCCAGGACTTATTTTCTCACAATTCTGATTTTACATCTCAATTCTGAGTTTACATCTCACAATTCTGACTTTGTTCTCTGAATTCTGAGGATTTTTTTGTTTTTCTGCCATGGAATAAAAAAACAAAAAAATGTAAAAATAAAAAATTTTGAAATAAAAAATTCTCTCACAATTCTGATTTTTTTTTTTTTTTTTTTTTTTTGCAATTGCAAATTTATGTCTCACAATTCTGAGTTTATATCTTGCAATTCTGACTTTTTTTTCTCAGAATTCTGAGTTTACATCTTGCAATTCTGAGTTTATGTCTCACGATTCCACCACAAAAGTCAGAATTGGTAGAAATAAAGTCAGAATTGTGAGATATAAACTTACAGTTCTGAGAAAAAAATGTTCTGCAATATATAAACTTTCTCTCTCCCAGTCCCAAGTTTACATCTCGCGATTCAGACTTTTTTCTCTGAATTCTGAGATTTTTTGTTTGTTTGTTTCTGCCATGGAATTAAAAAAAAAAAAAAAAAAAAAAATCTTGCAAAAAAAATAAATTCTTTCAATTGCAAATTTATATCTCACAATTCTGTTTTATTTTTTCTCAGAATTCCAAGACAAAAAGTAAAAAATGTGAGATATCAACTCTGAATTGATTTTCTCTGAAAAGAAGTCTGAATTGGGAGACGAAAAGCTGTAACTTTTTAATTTTTTATCCCATGGTGAAAACAAGCTTCCATCAATTCCAGCACAGCACAGGAGGAAAAGACTGCCTTTAATGATATGTATTGTTTGTTAAAATCTCAAATAGATAGTATAGTATTGTAATTAAAATCACAAATAGATAAAGTGTAATAAACCCTTAAATGTGTATTTTGGAGGTTTTCATTGCACTAGTTTGAAAGAAGTCAAGTTATTAAGCCAAATCGCTCAAAATCTCAACACTGACCAGGGCCTGAAAATGGTTTTGTAGTGTCTTGCCATAAAACAAACTTTATCATCAGACCACAGGTAATAAGTTAACATCATGTAATATGTAACCTATTACACCCCCCTTGTGATGTTCACAAAATGCCTTGCAAAATGAAGAGAACAAACACTCAGCGAAGGACATTTTATCACGCAGGGTCATCAATCATAATAATAATCAGAGTGTATTACCTCACCTCTGCCTGATGGACGTCCGATTAAATGTCCCCTGGCTGTGGTGAATAATTGAATTCAGGGATGTCTGTCTGGTGAGCTCACACTAATAGTGATACAGAGTTGATCTTTCGGCTTCTCTTTGAGCTCACCAGGTATTTTACTGAACTCTGGAATAACAGCTGTAATTGGAAAGGGAAAAAACACCAATTAACGGTAAAATAAGTCGTAATGACACCTGTAATGAATTTTTGATCAAAGGACAGCAGCAAATCTTCTGAAACCATGTTTATGAGGCTGCAGAGAGCGCTGTTAATGGCTCCAGTCAGAGCGCAGATCAGCCCTCCAGGTGTCAGTTTTCAGTGGCCAAAGTAAATGTAAAGGCGGCTTGACTAAAGTTACACTGGGAGAGTTATGAGCTGTCACTACTCGATTTACTTTGCAGCGGGTAATAAAAGGGAATCTGAACCATGAACAAAGCTTATGATTATATTTTGATGGTTATTGTTTATCAATGAACTTACGTCCTTAATTGAACTCTGGAGGTGTTCATCAGTGCCTATAACAATCTTCAGAGTGGTCAAGGGTTAGCATTCTTTTAAAGAGAATATATGTGATTTCATTAGAGAAAATGTAACGTGAACTAATACAATTACAATTAGCCTACTATGCGCATATTCAAACTTACCTGGAAACATACGTCGGGCAGAAACCTATAGGCCTAAGCAAATCTCAACTGCTTGATTGTTATCGTCGGAAAAGGTAAACTATATTATCGCCCAAAGATATAGGCTATTAAAAATTGGGTACAGAGTATAGTACATCTCTAATATCCAGAATATAGTGAATATAAGGAGTGAAGATATTGTAAGATATTGTAAACATTAACAATTTTCTGTAAAGTTGCTTTGTAACAGTATGTACTGTAAAGAGCTACATTTGACTTGACATTGGTCAGTTTAATAGTAAAGCTAGTGTAGTCGTAACTCCGTAGTTCTGCATTGGTCCTTAAGTTTCCCAGCATTGCTCATTTTGGATTGTGACACCCGGGTAAGGCCCTTCAGCAGGAGTGTCAACTACTGCTCCTGTAGGGCCACGTCTGCAGAGTTTAACTCCAACACTCACTCCTGCCTGTAATTGAAGTAATCCTGACGACCTTCAGCAGAAATCCCTTGTGTGTTTAATTAGGGTTGAAGCTCAAGTCTGCAGAAATGTGGCCCTCCAGCTGAAGGATTGACACCCCTGTCTTAGAGTTACTGTGAAGCTGATGCTATGGATCATGTGTTTTAAATCACGGAGCCATCCAAAATGTGCCGTACTGGGTTGGGAGTCACTGGTTGTCATACTTTTTTGCGAATACTTTTTTATTCCCTTTCCTATTTCTACCACTGAAATTAGTAACACTTACATTTTCAGTATCAAATGTGACAGTATTGTCATACTTTGTGAACAATAAATTAGATTTTTTTTGTTCCATTAAAACGACGGTTTTTCTAAATCATCATATAGAGACTATGGAAACACTAGAATAATTGTCCAATTAGTTAAAGGAATAATTTACCCAAAATGAAAACGGATTACCCAAATGGAAAATGGAACAGATTAGGAGAAATTTAGCATTACGTCATTTTCTCATCAGTGGATCCTCTGCAGTGAATGGGTGCCGTCAGAATGAATGAGAGTCCAAACAGCTGATAAAAACATCACAGTAATCCACACCACTCCAGTCCATCAAGTAACATCTTGTGAAAAGTTGCGTGTTTGTAAGAAACAAATCCATCAAGACATTTTTAACTTCAAACTGTTGTTTTCAGATAAAATAGGAGTCCTCTATCAATAATATTGCTTTCTCCAGTGAAAAAGTTGTCTCCTCTGAATCAGGAGAGAATATGCACAGGTCAAGCACTGTTCAAGTGAAAACTGTTCTAAAGAAATATGTTGGTGGATTTGAAAGGACAACAATCCTGGATGGCTTTTTCACTGCAGGAAGTGCCGTTATGGAACATGGCTACGTGTTTTGGGCCAGAATTGACGTTTTAAAACGCCTTAATGAATGATTTGTTTCTTACAAACTTCTTAGATCACAAGATGTTAATTGATGGACTGGAGTGGTGTGGATTATTGTGATGTTTTTATCAGCTGTTTGGACTTTCATTCCGACGGCACCCATTCACTGCAGAGGATCCATTGGAGAGAAACTAACATTAACAATGAGAAATACATTTTTTTTAATAGTTATTAGAATTAGTTAATAAACATACAACTGTTTATTGTCAGTTACTATTAATAGATACAACCTTTAATTTTAATGCATTATTAAGTTCACTATATTATGTTCACTATTATATGTTAAGAAATGGAACCATATTGTAAATGTTATTGAGACTGCAATCACAAATAGTCATTGAAGAAATATTTCATAACTGAGCATAACTAGAAAAAATTGACTGTAGAAACCTTATATTTTATTAATTTCCAAGACTTTCGCAGATTTGGAAATTACACTTTTTACACTCCATGGTATTTCCAGGAAGGTAGGATCCTATGACAATTTTTTTTTTTTTAAACAAAGTGCTTTGAAGTTTTTTTTTTTTTAACAAAATGAGCAAAAGACTCGAGGGCAGTGGTCAAAGATGTCCATTTAGTACATGTTTACAATGGAAAAACAGCACAATGGATAACAAACATGAATTTTGTGTGAACAGCCCCTAATTGTGAAAATGTATTGAATGTTATCTTTAACACTCAAAATGCAGTGATCCAGTCGCTACCTATAAATAAAAGTAACAAAGCATTTATATATTCATTTTATATAAAAGAGTAAAACTGAAATACGAAGGAGACACAGAATGAACTTTTTACACTTTCAAAAATATAGCTATTCCCCTTTTCCAACCTTTCTGAAAACAAACTGTCACGTCTAAACACGTTTTGACTTCTGCCTACCTAAATCATACAACAAAAGAAAGAAACACAATATACAGACATACTGTACACATCAGTAATGAAGAATAATAAAGTTCAACAGACCTCTTATTTCAAAGTTTCCAGAAATACAAACAGAGCAACAGAGCCCTGAAAATCCGAAAGAAAGTGAAATGACCCTCGGTGGCAAGCGGCTGATCGTGTTGTGGATTGTGTGAATGCGCAGTGGAGGCCTGTCATCTCTGTCGGTACACAGCACATCTGTTCAATGACTTGCAGCCCAATTGCATCAAAGACGACGCAGGATTTGACCGCCGCCTGGCCAGTGTTGATTCCAGCAGAATGATGAAACATTCTAGCAATGTTTTTGTCAGAATAACAAAGACAAGCTTCATCCACAGGGGATTAACCTATCAAAGTACAGGAAGTTAATATTCATGGATGCTCTGTGTTCTCTGAAAGAATGATACAACAGCTGCGCTTCACAAACCCAAATACGAGAGAATGCGAATTATGATTCAATGGTAAAGTGAATATTACAGCAGGACATGAATAAATTCTGCTGTTCTGGTTTACACAAACATTCAAGCATTAAAAAAGCCTGTCGTCGGGCTAAGTATATTTATAATGTTCAATAAAGCAGATTTTTTTCTTTAGTTCAAAGTGCGTCCAAATGGAAAAATGACAAATGTGTTTGTTTTAGAGTTTGGCTAAACATTGATTGAATCCAGTACTAGCATTCATTTTTTGTCTCACTCCAGACAGTCCAAAAGAGTCACAAACAACACTTTGTCTGAGGGGAAGAGATGATGAGAAATTTTGTCTCCTTATACAATTGCTCCTACTGCTGGACAAACCTGGAAGCTGCATGTGAAGCACAGTGACGATCATGTTTAATAAAATTGCACTGACTGAAGCAACTGTGCCAAACAACATTATATTTGCAATACTATCCACCTGAAATTGTAGATACAAGCATTATAAGCCAAATCGGGCCGGTGTTCGTTTTGGAGTCATGGGTGTTTCCTCTCTCCTGCCTGGGGTGCAGATCTTTGTTGCCCTGTTTGGAAACGATGAAAAGACATGTTTATTTCAGGATGTTAATTGAAATGTGTGTGACTGTAATGTGCCAGGCATCAGAAGTTGTGAGATTTGCTCTAAGGTTAAATGAGAAGAATAGACAGAGCGGTGACAAGGAGCTTTGGACAGAGAGAAAAGGACAGTTTGCCTCTGAGGGGACCTGCGGGACTGATGTAGCTGACAGGGCGATCTATCATCTTTAATTACAGCGGTGCACAGCGCTCCCCTCCTCACACCCCCAGCAATTACATCCATCAGGCCATGACCCTCCTGCTCCTCCACCACAGACTCGGCTCACACCTCCATCACATTCTGCTGCCTGCCATCCCAACATTTGAACTTTTAGCCAATTTTATACTTTTTTCCTAACAAATATTCCAATTAGCTTTTACATTTGATGAAAAAAATGTGAGTTGCAGAACTCTCTGACACTTGACATTATTTTGAGTGTTTTTCAGCATGTTGCTAAGTGGTTGCAGTACTTAAAGGGATAGTTCACTTTGAAATTAAAATTTGATGTCTATCAGCTTACCCCAAGGGCATCCAAGATGTAGGTGTCTTTTTTTCTTCAGTAGATCCAATTTTGATATTTTTAGGTCAAACCGTTCTAGTCTGTCAGTCATATAATGGCAGGTATAGGTCACTGTCTCTATAAGAGGGAAAAAGAACATGCACAGAGAAATCCAAATTAAACAATTCCCCATCGTAACTACACATTGATGGCCTAAGACACGAAACGAGCAGTTTGTGTGAGAAAACGAACAGTATTTATATCATTTTTTACCTCTTGTACACAACCATGTCCAAGTGATCTGAGTGCACGCACGCATCCGGTGTGTGACGTGTCTGCGTTACGATGGGGAATTGTTTAATTTGGATTTCTCTATGCATGTTCTTTTTCCCTCTTATAGAGACAGTGACCTATACCTGCCATTATATGACTGACAGACCAGAACGGTTTGACCTAAAAATATCAAAATCGGATCTACTGAAGAAAAAAAGACACCTACATCTTGGATGCCCTTGGGGTAAGCTGATAGATATCAAATTTTAATTTCAAAGTGAACTATCCCTTTAAGGAATAGTTCACCCAAAATCTTCTGAACATTTATACACACTTAGGCCATTAAATGTACTGTAGATGAGTTTGTTTCTTCATCTTCACAGATTTGGAGAAATTTAGCATTACATCACTTGCTCACCAATGGATCCTCTGCAGGGAATGGGTGCCGTCAGAATGAGAGTCCAAACAGCTCATAAAAATACTCTAGTCCATCAATTAACATCTTGTGAAGAAAAAAACTGCATGTTTGTAATAAACAAATCCATCATTAAGGCCAAAATAAGAGTCCATAATCCATAATAATGCTTCCTCTCATCAAAAACCACTTTTAGAACTCTTGCTTGTAGACAGTTTTCGCTTGTAAAAGGTGCTTGATCTGGGCATATTTCTCTCCTGATTCAGACGAGATATACTTTTTCACTGGAGAAAGCAATATTATGGATACAGGACTCGCATTTTAGCTGGATGCAACAGTTTGAAGTTAAAAGGGTCTTGATGGATTTATTGCAAACACGGCACCTATTCACTTTTAATGCTAAATTTCTCAGAATCTGTTCTGAAACAAACACATCTACGTCATAATTTTTGGGCAAATTATTCCTTTAAACCTCAACAAATATCTTGTCCTACATTTTTGCGTGCAAAAATGCCAAATGCATGGCAGTGGAATAAAAAAACACAAAATCTGGAGACACAAAAATCTTTTAACTTGAGCGCTGCATTTTTAGAATGGCACGTCATGCTCATAATTCTGCAAAAAGACAAGGGGCACTAGCACAACGTCACGTTTACATGGATAAACAAAGGAAAAGCAGCTCAGCAGAATGCAAAAATGTGTTGTGTGAATGAATATACAGTACTTTTTAGACTTTCAGAAATACGGTTATTCTTATTTTACTGCCTTCCCTGTCTAAAAATCTTCATATCAAAATCAAACAAAATGAAAATGGAAGAGATTCTATTGTCTTGTCAGTAAACATCGACCCACATCACTAAACACCAGCAGAAATCCTTAGCACCCACATCCACGCCCTGGCAACCAAGCACAACTTCCTGGCACTTTATTATGGCAGTGATTTTCAAAGCATTTTCCTCAGAAGAAATGTAAAATGTCCTCTAAGTGACCTGTGGGTCCCGCAGGATTCAGGTCAGGTGAGATGAGCTGTGATCTCATCTTAGATCAGCCAGCGTCTTCCTATCAGCTTATTTAAAACCCCATGAAAGCATCAGAGCCCAAGAGGGAGGCCGGCACCTTAATTATCCATCTCCCCATCATGCAAATCAAAAGTCTAATCTCTACTTTTAATGTGATTATTGTCAGGACGTCCATCACGCCGACAGTCAGCCAAAGGCTTTGATTCAGAGATAAAAGTCCTGATTAATTAATGAAGTGTTATTTTACAGGACACATTTCTCGCTTTTGTGGAGCTGACAGGTGTGTGCAAAATTAATTTCCCGGATTAGTCCGAAAATTAGCGTCTGTCTCTCTCCTCCCCGTCCGTGGCGGCACAATTTAAATTGCTACAGTAATGGGGGTCAGCCAGGAGTCAATATTATTTCTTTTTCTCTCCTGTGGAGATAAGAGGTGAGAAAAGCTCATCACGGAGAAGACAAGGAGACGTTAGGTGAGGAAAGAGATGAGAAAGATGGAGGCAGGGGAGGGTGTGAAGGGGATAATAGTCTTCCCAAAAATTGGGACATTAGTATTTCGGCACAGCAGCCATTTGAAGACTTCCGTCTAAATAGGATGATTCAGATTTCGTGAGAGTGCGAGCAGCCACTCTAAAGAGCAGAAAGTGACTCTAAACTCGGAGTGACGGCAGCGATGGTTGAAATACCTGACGCTGCCCAGATTGTTCTTCCTCTCCTGCTCCTCTTTCCGTGCACGGATCTGTTCTTGTGCAAGAGACATCTCCTCCTCCATGCTGGTGACCTCCTCCTTGGCTCTCCTTCGGTTCTCCTGTAAGAGCGGCCAAAAGTGAGTGAGACAAATATGTACCGCAAGTGATGGGTGTGATATTCAGGAAGCATGTTGCTCACCTGTCTGCTCTTTCCTGCATGTTTGATACTGTAGAACATTGGTCCCAGTTCAGCCAGCCACTCGCCATCCACTGCCGTCACACACTGCATGTACTCCTAAAACACAAACACACATACGTGTCAACAAATCACTGTTCACTAGCATTTGGGAATGGGATATTCACACGGTATTGAATAACATGTTGTTGGAAGTATAAAATGTCAACATTGTGAATATCAAAGACTTAATGTGCTTTTTATTCAGAAGCAAAAAACATGATAGCTTTGATTAAAAATTGATTCCTTGTGTTCATTTTGTAAATAACAGAGTACAACATGCCTAGTTCATTTTAAACATTTTTACTGTATTTTACAAAAAGTTAACCCATTTTAGACAAAATTCATGTTTTAAAATGTAATTTATTCCTGTTTTGACAAAGCTTAATTTTCAGCATCATTACTCCAGTGTCACACGATCCTTCAGAAATCATTCTAATATGATGATTTATTGCTCAAGAAACATTCATCATTGTCAATGTTGAAAACACATTTTTGCTGCTTAATATTCTCATGGAAACCGTGATACATTTGATTTTTCAAGATTCTTCGATGAACAGAATGTTCAAAAGATCAGCACTGGTGATCAGAAAAACTGTGTTTTTTGAAATAGACAATTCTGTAACATTATAAATGTCTTTACTGTCAATTTATTGTGTCCTTACTAAATAAAAGTATTAATTTCTTAAAAATTGATAATAAGAAGAAAAAATGAGCACCAAATCTGCATATTAGAATTATTTTTAAATATATTAAAAAGCAAAAGAATATTTCCGTTAAATAATTTAGTAATGATTATAATAATAATAATAATAATAGTATTTTTATTTTACTTATTTTTTATTTAAAAGTGTCATTTCCATAACTTTTACAAATACAACACTGGAGAAATGACAGAAAATCACTGGGAAAAATGGAGGAACTGGATAAAGAAATGTTGCAAGCTGGATTCAAACTTGCATCACCCATATAAGCACCAGAGCTCAGTGTCAGATGTGTCAGAGCATGTGCACTAATAAGCCATTATAGCAAACCGTGATTCATACTAACTGACATCACTTCACATTCAAGAGCTGAGGAGGAAGAAGTACCTTTGTGGTCATGACCAGTTCATGGTAGATGATGTAGTCAGGGGTGTAGCCCATCCCAAACAAAGCACTGGTGGGGTGCAGATGACAGGGCATCCCAGTTCTCACATTCACATACTCCCCTATTCCCTAAACAAACAAATACACGTCATGAAGATGCTTCACATGCTGCTTGATGAAACTGAATCCACCATTCCATTGCAAAATATGCTAAGTAGTTGTGTACCTTTAATTTAGCAGCCTGGTGAAAGTATGCAGCACAGATGCACTTCCTGATCACATCCCAGTCTGAGCCACAAGAGACCAGGTTCATTTTCTGCTGCACCATGATGTCTTTGAGCTGAGCTCGCACCTCACGCACCTGTGACACACCAAACACTGTTATTCAGGATAAAGCACACCTCAGCTTTCAGAGAAAATCTATAGTTAAACTATTACAGGGTTTTCTGAAGTTAAATTTGAGACATTTTTAAGACCAAGTAAAGAAAATTTAAGAAACACAACATCTTGTATTAGCAACATTTCAAAATTAGCAACATTTCAAATCTCCACTACTTTTTGAACTTCTTTAAGTTTACAAAAAAGAGCTTAAAGCTTGAATACCTTTGCTGCCAACCACTAGAATATGGATATATCTTTTATTGTATCATTGTCTTCTCAAAAAAAAAAAACAAAAAAAAAAACACTCTTCTTCCTCAAAGCAAATATCTAAAGATGCTTAAATGAAGATATATTTACTTTAGAAGTGAAATGACATAAGAAATTCCTGTGAAATTGATCAAAATTAAGTAAAAAGAACAAAGATATGCCAATTGGCTTAGAAAAAAAAAGCTATTTAATGCAAAGGCAAAACAAGTTTTCATTCCCCATTGACAGATATTTGTTCTTGTTTTAAACATAAACTCACTTAATTTTGTTCACTTCTCAGGAAACAAGACTTCATATCTTCATCTTGCACCTCAAGTAAATGTATCTTGATGATTTAAAGAAATTTTTATTGGAAAACAAGACAAAAATACTGAAGAAAACAATTTTTTGCAATGCATGCAACAAGACTTTCTGCTCTGATTAAGACCTTTTAAAGGCCTTAATTTGTGGAAGGGTGAATTAAGACTTTTTAAAGCCTTGAAGCTAATAATTAACATCCTATGTCTCAATATTTTTCCAAAGCAGGGATATTATCGTTAGCTAAAACTCCTAAAACATTTTTGTTATTTAAAATAAAGCTGACATAAAACACAATTTAAATATTAGATGAAAAAGTAAATCAAAATGAGAAATGTTGCCTTGACAACTAAATGAAGTAAGTTGAGGAAATAAAATTAATAACAAGAAAGAAAAACAAAAAGAAATTAAACCTAAATAGTATTATAAAAAAACGAACCTAAAGCTAATGAAAATGAAATCAGCATGTAATAAAATGAATAAAAATGAACGTGAAAATTAAAAAAATAAATAAAAAGATCATTCAAAATATTCATAAAAACTTTAATAGTACAATCAAAAAACACAGGTCCAAAGGATTCCAAAATTAGAAAAGAACAGCTGAAGTAATTCTCCACTAGCAAGATGGGCTTTTAATAAAACTTAATAAAAAAAGCCAAAACCTTTTTTTAAGTCAATACTACATGACTACAGAAAAAAGACTGTTGTAAGCAAACTTTCATGCCCACATACAAAGCTTGTTGAAAACGCAGCTTATATTACTACTCACTGCCCCATGTGAAGAGGATATTTGCATAGAAGTCTTAAATGGTACAGCAGCAAAAAATGCACATTTAGCTGTAATGGTCAGAGACGGGGGTTTTTTTTGGTTTTTTTTAATGCAAAACTATTTTGGCTACTATTCTGTGTGGACTACACGTACCTTTCGCATGGCTTTAGTGTGGATAAAGTGATCGTTACACCAGATGCTGGAGTAATTGTTGTTCTTCCACTGCAGGTAAACATTGAGGTAGGTCAGGTGATCGCTCTCAGGCACTGAGAACTTTTCTCTCACCTGGTCACTTTCCTCCTCTCGACCCTAAACAAGTAACAGCAGATTTGAAAGATTAGAAAACAGCAATTCACCTGCACACACAGCACATTTACATTTCCTTATAAGAGTCTGTTAAAGCTTTCTGGTGTGAGAGGTACAAGAGAAACATTCTTCACCAATGTACACTCGGTACCTTTGGTCTGTAGAAGATGGACGGCACAGACAACATGGAGACGACGATGAGAATGTCTGCACTGCAGCCCATGTCACATGACACGATCAGCATTTTAGACAGAGCCGGATCCAGAGGAAACTCCACCATGAGCCGCCCGGTGGGCGTCAGAGCGCCTGAGACAGAGACGAGAACAAACCATCCTCAAATACAGGCAAAAGTCAAATGAGATTAGAAAGCACCTCTTTCGAAAGTGCTGATGGTGGGAAAATGATTCCACTTTGAGATTCTGATCAAACTTTTTCAGAAGCTCAGATTTCAAAGATTACATGACAGACTAAGAAGATTAGTGAGAGAGCGGCGTGAAAAGCAGAGCAGATATTTGGGCAGGTAAGCCTTAATCTGCTGTTAACACGAGACGAGAGCTAGAGGGAGAAGTGCTCCACATAGTCAAATCCCCACAAACCCCGAGAGATACGCAGGAAATGAGATTGAGATCCCTCTCTGGTCACATCAGTTGCTACAGCTGAACTTTGAGTAAGACCTTAATACTTCACTGCAGCGCTTAACAAGCTTCAATCTACCCAACTAGAATGCAAGATACACTTCAGCATAACTCAAAGAACTCAAAGAGTTTTTTCCCCCAAATAAAAATAATGTCACTACCATCAGTTATCTTTAAACACTGATATATCCAAACACTGTCTAGTGAATATATTAGAATCAGTGTTATTTTACTATCACTGATATACTATTATATTTTTTCCTACTATATGGATTAGATATTTTTATATTTTCTTTTTTAAGAAAATTACATTTTAAAATTTTGATTTTCATTTTTCATTTTAATTGAAGGTTTAGTAATTTTGTTGTATGTTTATGTCATTTTTATTATTTTAATGTCTATATTATTTTTATTCAATTTGACTTTATTTAGTTTTAGTTATTTTAGAACTTAAACTAAAGAAAATGAGAAATGTTGCCTTGGCAACTAGCTGAAATAAAATAAGTTTAATGTTTTTAGATTTTATTTTATTTCAGTTAATGTTTACTTTTATTTAAAACAATAAACATGTTTATTTATTGTTTAAATTTTACAATATTAGACTTTGTTGCTGACAATACACTCTGAAATAATTCAATAAAATACAATAATTTCCCAAAAATTCAAATTATATTTAATTATATGAAAAGCATGTGCAACAATTACTGACAAAAAACAAAATTAAAGTCAGCAGGAAATGTAAATTAAAACTGACTTTTCTTCCCTATTGTGCCATATAAATGAGTGAAAGTCTCATGGAATGAGAAAAGAAGGGCTAGACTTGATTTTGGGAATTGATTGGATCATAGAAAGTGGGCGATGCAAATTGGACACTGTGGGCCACAGGTTCATGGAAGGGAAGCACTGAAACTTGTCTGGCCATTGCTGTTAATGCTTTTGATTAAAGATTACATGCATGGACAAATTATTTATAATAAATAATCTAATATTCCATAAAAACTAAGAATTAACCATTTTGGGTTTCTTGTTGACTTGAAAGATTCTATTTCACTTTAACCTCTTAACTGTCACCCGTCCACCCTGTGGGACGCCTAAGTTTACTTCACTATTTTACAATAAATCCTGATCTAATCATGCAGGGGTGCAAACTCGTCAGGGGTAAAGAAGGTGACAAACTAAACTAACCCCCCAGGGTTCGCAAAATTTCAAAATCCCTGGTAGCCCTTCGGGCAGGTACTCTTCAGATTTTGGTAGCCTGAAAATTAATTTAAATAGCCCAAAAAAAAAGACCATAAATATCAATCAAAAACATTTTCAATACACAAACATCAAGAATATCAAGAAAAGAGTTTTATTTTACTATTTACAGGGTATCTGCAAAAATTTTAAAAGTCAATTTAAGGCAATTTATGACTGAGTTGCACAAGCAAAATGAACACCGTATGAGTGGGTTTGGACAATATCTATGGTGACATATTAAGCCATAAAATGACATGTTTTACCATTCAGATACAGGTTTTCACAAAAACATAAATCTTATAAAAAGGTATTTCAGCCTTTAAATCATTTTTATGAAAAGGTATAAGTCAAACATATGAATTATTATATTAATTTTAAACAAATATTACTAAATTGATTGATTTTAGAAGGCACATTAACTTCTTTCACATTTACAACTCTATAGAGTTTTGACTTTTAGTTTGTTACTTTTTCTTATTTGTAAGTCGCTTTGGATAAAAGCGTCTGCTAAATGACTAAAAGTAAAAGTAAAGTAAGTCCTTCTGGCTCTTGTGAAGATCCCGCAATCACAGCCAGAGCTTTTGAGTTATGGATTCAACACGCATGTCACACACACACACACACGGCTCTTGGCCACATTACAAAGCGTCTGGTTGAACAGAATTGATTCCTGATGCACAGATGTTTGGTAAAGGATATATTTAACTAATCCGGCATGTGCCATACACTTTCATGAGCAGCCAGAGACACTCACAGGGAGGCAAAACAATCCCCTGCACGAGTTTTCTTTGTGTGACCGCAAAACAGCGAGACAGCATGTTGCCGCATCTTCGGGACTGTGCAGATTTGAAAAAGGTCACAGTCAAAAAGCCCACAGGAGCCTTTGTCTCACATTCTCAGAGGTGTAAACAAAAATTAAACTGCGTGAAATCCTCTCAAGATTACCGTCCCGTCCCCCTCCTGCAGTTGCCCTGCCTCACTGATAGAAAAGAGGGACTGGTGATCTGATGGAACACTGTTCATCTGCCTGTATGAGCAAAGAGAGGCCAGAGTCTGTATTTACACTACAGAGACACCTGAGCGATTCGCTTCATTTGGATGATTCGTTCCAAAGTACCGAATCAAATTTACTGTTTCATCACTCAAGTCTCACCAAAAAGTCATCATGAAATAAAAATATACACATGCATGTTTTACCTCTTTTTTTGACCTTTTTTTTTTTAATTTTCCATCAAATTATCTTAACTGGATCTTCCAGTGAAAACGATAGACTTCTCCAATCATTCAGTTCACTTAAACCTGCTGTGCAAGCTCACGTTCCACTTTGAGTCCTGCTCTACATTATTTCTTTTTTGTTAATCTGGCCTACTTGGATGTATGTCATAATGCTAAAGAAAAGATTCTTCACTACTTCCATTTTATTGTGACTTTAATTTCCTCTGCCTTTTGAAATGACAAAAAGGCACTGCACAGCGTTTTATATTTCACTTTTTTTGTAGTAACATGATTTTTATAATAATATCACATAACGTAATTAAAAAAAGGTAAATTCAAGTAAATAAAATAACTAAAATTAAATATTTTTTAAAAATACTTAATTCAGCTAGGAAACATTTTCATTTAGTTTAACTTGACATACTAAAATGACCAAAAAAAATTTAAATGAATAAAATATAATAAAAAAGTAAAAAATAAAATAAAATAGTACAAATAAAATATACAGTAAAATATATAATAGAAATAAAAAAACAAAAACAAAATTACTAAAACAAACTGAAATTCAAATGAAACAGAAATTATACAAAAAAAATATACATAAGTGATACTAAAATAACACTGATGAAGGTCCATTTCAGCATGTCACCAATCACATGGTTTCACTTCCAAACAAATTTCTGTTACAAAAAAATAAAGCACTTGCTTTGCAAATCAGTTTAACTGTATCATTAGTAACAACTGTTTCAAAAGAATTATACTTTTCACAAATCAAATTTGAATCTGGTCATCCTTAAAAAGTTGAACATACAATAACAAAATCACGATGAAATCGTGGAAAATGAGAGAGAGGGTGTTTGCGACTGATGGGTTTGTTTAGCAACCTGACATGGAAGTGCGACTCTCAGTTCTCAATTGAGATTCTCGATTCTCAATTCACTTAATCGTTTACATTTTTTTTTAACAGCATCATTCCATGTACATTAAATTCTGACTTTGACCCACTATAAACTTTGCCATTGTCATAAACTGAAAAACGTGTCAAGAGCAATCAGCATGCTTCACTGATCTGTTCTGACCTGTAACACTGTCCTGGGCCTGTTCTTCCTGCTCTGCCAGCCCTCTGGTTTGCATTAGCTTGACTGATGGGGTACACCTGCAGCGCGTCCATGCCAATGCGAGGGTTGAACACCTAAACAGCAAAAAGTAAAACCTCTGTTAGGGGCTGTTTATACCTGGTCACTTCATGCGTTTTTTCTGATCGGATAGCTATCCGATCCTGAAAAGACCAGGTGTAAATGCCCTCCGAAACGCTTTCGAGACGGATATAAATCCGATCGCTCAAACCACTTCAGGAGGTGGTCTGGGCCGCATTCCAGACGAAACTGGACAAGTGTAAATGCATCTGGTTGTTGAAACTACATATGCTAATTTTACTCCTCCCAAAATATTAAAATAATCAACATGTGAGAGCGTTTTATAGGCTATATGGCATGTTATAGTCAGATATGACAGCGCTAATGCAACAAGCGTCACCGCGGATGAGTAGCTGAGTATCTCTTCAGCAAGCCGACGCGCAAACTGCTGCGAATGAAACTGAAAGTCGCAGACGCTCAACACACATTAAAAGTAGTGAGACTAGCTTATCTTCCCAGTGCTGATGTCGCGCTCTCTCCTGTTGCGGTCTCTGCTATTGAAATTAGCTGATAATGAATAAAATGCAGCGCCTATGTATTGCTTTCATTGACGTGAACTCCGTTAAATTTGCATATAGCGCGGGAATTGAAGAACGGATTTATATCCGATTCGCGAAGACACATTCATGTGGCCAAGTGTAAATGGAAACATTTTAACAAATCAGATAGGTATGCGATCAGAGAAAACGCATGAATTGACCAGGTGTAAACAGCCCCTTAGTCTCAGATGTGAGATTCCTGTATTAAAAAATGGTCACTTATAGCAGTTTCATATGGTTTTACCTTCAGTTTGCAGTAACCAGAATCCACCACAAACATGATGCCATCCACAGTCAGAGACGTCTCAGCGATGTTTGTAGCAACAATACACTTCCTCACTCCATCAGGAGCCTGACAAAATACACACAGGTTTAGTTCACAAACCATCTAAAGTGTTTTGTCTCACGATCAGGATCTTAGAGTTTCCAACAGAGACAGTGGTTTACCTTCTGGAAGATCTTGGCCTGCAGGTCCGAGGGCAGCTGGGAGTAGATGGGCAGCACTGCCAGGGCCGGAGCATTCTCTAGATCCTCCAATCGCTCCACAATCTGATCTGATGTCACCTGCAGCAGCACAAACACCATTCGCATTATTATTGCCTCATTAGACAATGCAAGCTATATCAATAACTATAATTGTAACTAGCCTCATACTTTATCTATCTATCTGTGTATATATACACATATGAATATAATCACACACAAATACTGCGGGACAAGAGTTCTGCAATCATTCATTTTTTTATGTTTTTAAAAGAAGTCACAGTAAAAACAGACACATTATAAAATATTATTAAATATTAAACAACTGTTTTCTATTTTAAAATGTAATTTAGTCAGCATCATTATTCCAGTCTTCAGTGTCACATGATCCTTCAGAAATCATTCTAATATTCTGATTTGGTGCTCAAGAAACACTTCTTATTTCTTTTCTTATCATTATTATCAATTCACATTTATTATTATTATCAATGTTGAAAACAGTTATTTGCATTTTTGTGGAAAATTTGATACAAAAGTTTGAGGTTAAAATAAAATAAAATAAAACTTTTATTCCAAAAGAATGCATTAAACTCATCAAAAGTGACAGACTAGTAAAGTCATTTAGATTGAAATTCTATTTCAAATAAATGCTTTTCTTTTGAACTTTCTCTTCATCAAAGAATCCTGAAAAAATGCATCATGATTTCAACAAAAAATATTTAACAGCAAAAGATTTTTTGTTGTTGTTGTTGTATTAGTGTGAATGATTTCTGAAGGATCATGTGACACTGAAGACTGGAGTAATGATGCTGAAAATTCATCACAAGAATAAATTACATTTAAAAATATATTCCTTAAAATTTTAATAATATTTCACAACATTACTGTTTTTACTGTACTTTTGATCAATGAAAACAGAAGTGTATATATATTTTAATGGTGTATATACATCGTGATTGCATTCATAACATCATTTGCATGACTAAAAAATCTCCTCACCTCAATGTCCTCCTGACCAGGCATGAAGATGAGGATGTCACCCACCATCCCGCTGAGATGAATCTGTAAGGCCTGTTTCACAGCCGCCTCCACATAGTCCTCCTGAGGAACCTGAATCACACCAACACTCAGCGTCAGTACAGCACCCCAACCAACTTCAGCTTTAACTAAAGACGCTATTAACACCCCACCTTGCTGAACAAGATATCCACTGGGAATGTCCTGCCGGGAATGTGAAAAATAGGAACATTGCCAAAGAATCCTGCAAATTTGTCCGAGTCCATGGTGGCAGATGTGACAATGAGCTTCAAGTCTGAGCGTCTAGACACCACCTAAGTGATCAGAAAGTCAGGTTGATAAAAAGAAGAAGGGAGAAGATGATTCAAATTCAACAGTACTCTTTAACTATCCATATAAGCAATGATCAAATTAGTGTATGAAAACCTATTAAAGTGGGAAAACAGTATTCATATGGATTGATGTGAAAGTGGCTGAAGAGGACAGATAGATGGATCCTGATGGCTCACCTCTCGGAGCAGCCCGAAGAGCACGTCAGTGTTGAGGGAGCGCTCATGGGCCTCGTCCATGATTACCGCGCTATAGTGGTCCAAATCTGACTCCCGCAGAGATTCCCTCAGAAGAATCCCATCCGTCATGTATTTTATTACAGTCTTCTCTGATGTACAGTCTTCAAAACGGATGGCATAACCAACCTGGTAAAAACATTAAAGAAAGAAAACCACTTAGCCATGGAAAAATCATGGTTAAACAAAATGCTGTTATTACAATGATACAATTTTACAATAATATACACTACTGGTCAAAAGTTTGGAATAATTATGAGATTCACTTATGAGTCACTCATGCTCACTTATGTCACTTATGCTCATCACAGAGACTGCATTTCTTTATTAAAAATACAGTAAACACAGACATATAGGAAAGTATTATTAAAATGGAAATAGCTATTTTATATTTGAACATATTTTAAAATGTAATTTATTTATTTCATGGCAACGCTGAATTTTCAGCAACATCACTCCAGTCTTCAGTGTCACATGATCCTTCAGAAATCATTCTAATATGTGGATTTGCTGCTCAAGAAACAAGGCTGTATTTATTTCAATACAATTACAGCAAAAACAGTAATATTGTGAAATATTAGTACAGTTTAAAATAATTTCCTATTTTTAATATATTTTAAAATGTAATTTATTCCTGTGACACAATTATTCCAGTCTTCAGTGTCACATGATCCTTCAGAAATCATTCTAACATTTAAATGTTTATTTATACATAGCATATTTACAATTTATATATAAAATTCTAAAAATATGAATATATTATATTACAATAAACACTTTTTTGGTCAACAGGCCATTCATCGATGCCAAACAAAATCTAGAAATCAACAATGGCATTCCTATATTAATATACAACAGCAACTTATTCTTTCTAAACAGTTGATATTTACATCAGTTATTTTTTAGGTTGATTAATATACTACTATAGTTTTTATAAATATTATACATTTGTTTTTATTCTTATATGTTTCATTTTAAATGTTCAGTAATTTTGTTGTTTTTGTCATTTTTATTATTATTATTATTTTTAAAATATGTCTATATATTTTTTTTATTAATTTTAGTTTAATTTTTAGTTATTTAAATACTTGAAATCAAGCCTTGGCAACTAACTGGAATGATTATATATATACAGCGGTGGCCAAAATGATTAGAACACTAGTATTTTCAGCAGCTAAAAAATGGTTTTAAGTCAGTTATTTCTATCTTCTGCTGTAGTGTGCCAGTAGGAAATATCAGTTTACATTTACAAACATTCATTTTGCCATTAATTGTAATAATCCAGTGAGATTTTTGTTTGCACAAGGAGTCTGACAACAGCCAGTGCTCCACAAATAGATCTGATCTCACCATCATCCAGTCTGTCTGGAATGACATGAAGAAACAGAACAAACTGAGACAGACTAAATCCAGAAGAACTGTGGCAACGTCGCCAAGATGCTTCAAGAGATTATTATTTCAGTTATCATTATTTCAGTTAACATTTATTTTATTTCAAATAACAGAATAATACTGAACTTTTTTATGGTTTTAATTTAGTTTTAGTTAATAACAGTAACCCCCAGTTTACATTATTCCACTGCATCATCCTCTCAGTATTGCTTTCTGGGTAAAATAACATGCAAGCCACTTCAAATCCACCAGGTGGCAGTATTTCTCCATAATATGAATATATTTGTCAAGAAAATTTACAGAAAATTGGTCCAGGTACACAAGATGTACCAAGGTACACACCTCCTCTCCCAAGTTACTGTTCATTTCTTCGCTGACTCTCTTGGCCACGCTCATGGCTGCCACTCTGCGGGGCTGTGTGCAGCCCACCATGCCATAGCTGGTGTAACCATCCTCATGAAGATACTGCGTCAGCTGAGTCGTCTTACCACTGCCCGTTTCCCCCACCACAATCACAATATTGTTGTCCCTGCCAGAGAAGACACAAAACACAAAGAAAACATCAGCATACAAGGTGAACAGAAACGTGAGCTCACAAATTTAGTGGCAGAGTTTGTATTTAATGAAACATATATAAGTGATAACTGATTTGAGTGTCATCAGGACCTGATGATGTTGAGCAGCTGCTGGCGAACAGCAAAGATGGGCAGATACTGCCTCTGCTCTAACAGAGTCTTCTTCTTAGCAAACTCACTGCTGGCTTCACTCTTCTCCTTCATGTGGTCAGCAAACTTCTGCTCCGCTCTGAAAACATGAAGGATAAGAAAGAGGCCCATGAAGAATCTTCAGATGTTTTTCAATTTATGCGCCGATTTTGCAGCATTCTGTGGAATGAATTTAAACATGCTGAAATGTATCAAGCAGAGCTGGGAAAACTACAAATGTATCAAACCAAATGTATCAAATATAACTACGCTACTTTTTTATGGCTTATACTTTAGGAGACTTCTTTCAAAAAACATCTGAAATAAGTCTCCTAAAGTATAAGCCATAAAAAATGTATTTGATCAGTAAACACTGTTATATTGTGAAATATTATTAGAATTTAAAACAACTGTTTTCTACGGTCATATTTTAAAAAGTAATTTATTCTTGTGACGCAAAGCTGAATTTTCAGCATCATTACTTCAGTCTTCAGTGTCACATGATCCTTCAGAAATCATTCTAATATGTTGATTTACTGCTCAAGAAACATTTCTTATATTAAAAACAGTTGTGCTGCTCAATATTTTTGCGGAAATTGTGATACATTTTATTTTTCAGGATTCTCTGATTAATAGAAAGTTCAAAGTAAAAGCATTTATTTGAAATAGAAATGTTTTGTAACATTACAAATGTCTCTACTGTCACTTCTGATCAATTTAATGCATCCTTACAAAATAAATGTACTGATCCCAAACTTTTGAACAGTAGTAATGACAGCTTGCCATAAATAGATCATGAGCAAATGTGTCTACAAGAGGGAATGAATCTAAACATTTGTCTTCTGAGAGATATACTGTGAAATAATTTTGTAATATTTTAAAAGAGATGGAATCAGAAAATGATAGAAGTGGTATATAATTTTAACCTGTAATCCACTTTTCCATCTTCTCCAACAGCTTTTCCATCTGATCCATCCTCCTCGGTTTTCTTGATTCCCATGATGTCACCCAGCTTGGTACCAGCAAGCTCCCAGTGTTTGTGTTGTGCCTGTTAGGCAGAAGAAACAAATGTAACAACAATTACTTCTACACTACTGCCCTGGAGTGTGAGGAGTGTAAACGAAACATAAAAATCAGATGTGCACCTTCTTTCTTTCTTTCTGCTCTCGGTGTCGTCGGACCAGCTGACTGCCCTTGCGGGAGATGATGGCCATGTCTGAGGTCGCATCTTTCACTGGAATGATTGGCTCAGGCTGGATTCACAGGACGAATGCAAAATCATCAGTTAAAGACTCACAAGTCTAGTGACTCCCAAATAACCACATCCATGCTTAGAGACATCTGTACCTGCTTAGTGAAGACAATCCTCCCATCTAGGAAGGGTGGCACGAGGTTATGAACAAGCAGATGGACTCTGGTTGCATTGTCTTCCTCAAAGTCCTCATCCACCTCCAAACGCTGAACCACTCCACTGGTGAGCATGCGGTTGGTCTCCCAGCGTTCGTTATCCTGAAGAGAAACACATATGTGAGTGAGCATGACACGTGTTGAGGTCTTTAAGGTGCAGATGGGTGAGGATGTGCATCGGTACCTCATTGATTTGCCGCTTCTGCGCTGAGATGCGTTTCTGGGTCTGCTTCTGCAGGATCTGCTCCCTCTTCTTCACATATTCATCTGAACTGGACGTCAAGGAGTTGTGGAACTCATCAAAACCTTCATCCATCATGTACCAGTCTCGATCAGCTTGCTGTTTGGACATGACACAGTGAGTTCTCACCAAAATAACTTAAAATTTATATATGTGACCCTGGACCACAAAACCAGTCTTAATTGTCAATTTTTCGAAATTGAGATTTATACATCATCTGAAAGCTGAATAAATAATCTTTCCATTGATGTATGGTTTGTTAGGATAGGACAATATTTGAGAGAGCGCTCAATAATACAATTTACAACAAAACAAACAAGCCGAGTAGTTTTTCTTTGACATAATATGGACTAATGAGTCACGCACATTAAGACCAGGAACATATATTAGGAATTTGAAGAACATAAACAGAATGTGTGAAGAGGAAAATGACTTCGTGAGGTTTAAGCACTCACCCTCTGATCTTCCTCCCACTGTTCCTTCTCTTCTTCGTTATTAAATAGGATGCCATCCTCTCTATCCTCCCTTTTATCGCCTACAAAACAAGAGTCCATAAAAATACAACACTACAGATGCTGTACATACACTACCATTCAAAAAGATTCAGTAAGGGGAGTATGATTTTGGTTTTTGAAACAAGAGTCTGTTCACCATGGCTACATTTATTTGATCAAAAAATATTAAAAAAAACAGTAATATTGTGAAATATCATTACAATTAACCGTTTTCTATTTTATTACATTTTAAAATGTGATTTATTCATGTGATGGCAAAGCTGAATTTTCAGCATCATTACAGCAGTCTTCAGTGTCACATGATCAGAAATCATTCTAATATTAAGAATTTATTCTAAGATGCCAATTTGTTGATTAATAAACCTTTATTCTTATTATTAGCTGAAAATATTCTGCTTAGTGTTTGGAAAGTGTGTAAGTGTTATTTTTCTTTCATGAATAGAAAGTAAAAAAAAAAAAAAAAAAACAATTGTCAACATATAATTTTAACAATTTATTGCACCTTTGTTGAATAAAATTTTCAGTTTCTTTAAAAAAAAAAGAAGAAAAGTCTTACCGACCCCAAACATCTGAACGGTAGTGCATACATATATATATATATATATATATATATGTATTTTCATGTTAATCATGTTCGTTAACCATTTGCTTAATATGTGTTCTTGATATTTAAGATGTGAGGTATTGGAATGCTCTGGGTTAAAATATTTAAAAAAAATAAAACATTAAATATATAAGTAAAAATGTTAATAATAAAAAAGGAATAAATAGACAATAAAACAAACAAAAAAGTAAAAACAATAAATCTAGACTTTGGGAAAAAACTCAGTTTTGAATTTTCAATTAAATAAAAAAATGATATACCAAACAAAAACAGCAGTAATAAACAAAGCTTAAAAATATATTAAAAATGTAAATGTGAGAAATACACACACACACACAAAAAAAAAAAATCTCACATACAAAATTACAACTTTCTCCACCAAAACAACTTGTAAGTGGTGACTTTACCTTTGCCTCGGGACAGGCGTGGGGTGGAGCCAAGATGCTTCCTGTCATTGGCCCACTCGTTGTACTTATATGATGGGGTTGGTAGAGGAGTTTCTGCTGGATACTGAGGTTTACTTGACCTGAACAAAAAAAGTGACAATGTAACATCTACCAATACTCCTTCTGACAACACAAACCACGTCAGCACAAATAATCTTCAACCAGAGGCTGTGATGAAGTGATTCACACCTGTCTCTCCTCTCACTGTCGCGGACTGAGCGATGGCTGCGCTCGGAGCGGTCGTACTCCCGGTGTGAGGGGGCAGGAGACGGACTCTCCCAGTGAGAGTGGCGTGAGCTGGCATATCCACTGTCATCCTCATCCCAGCTGGAGCGTGACGGAGTGGCCAAATCTGTGTGGACATATGAAACACACTTGAACCATCATTTACCCAAATAGGACACTTGTTGGTCCTGGAACAGTACTGCAGCTTTTGAAACACCAATCAGATTTTAGGTTTAGGTTTATTTATAGTAGTCAACATTTGAAGTGGATCAAAACCTTTCATCAAAGTTGTCCTAAAACAAAAACAATACCCATTCTTGTCTTAGATGAACTTTTTTGATCCACTTCAAATATTGACTACTATAGTTAGGATTAGGGCTGCAAAATTTAGGAGGGAAAATTAGAATTGTGATTTTTCTGATAAATATATATATATATATATATATATATATATATATATATATATATATTTTTTTTTTTTTTTTTTTTTTTTTTTTGTTTGTTTGTTTGTTTGTTTGTTTTGTTTTGTTTTGTTTTTTTAAACGTGCTTGTTTGTAGGGTTGCACAATTTGGCCAAAAACTATATATTTCAGTGCGGCTAAATAAAATATTTTACATTACAAATGTAAAATTACAATTCTAATATTTGTGGATTCGTGTTTTAATTTCATCATTTTCAAAAGTTAAAACCAACTTTTATTTTGACAGAAAACCACAGGGAGACACCAAATCACATTCTAGGTTTAGGTTTATAGTTAGGGTCAGGGCTGCACAATTTATGGTAAAAAATTTAATGTTTTTTTTTTTTCTGATAATAAATAAAATACAGGTTTGCTGTGCTTGTTTGTATACAATATATATATTTTCTTGACAAAAACTACATATATATATATATATATATATATATATATAGTATTTAAGAAAAATAATACAATAATACATTTATTTTACTTATAACCCTATCAATTCCCTTATGTTCCAATAGAAGGGTATGGATGCATAGTATGTAAAAGGAAATGTTCTACTTTGGGTCAATCTCAGAAACAAATAATGCAGGAAATGACATTTAGCACATTCAGTAATGATCAGGGTAGTGTGTTCTGAGCACATCTGGGAGCGTGACTGACCTTTGGGTCTGTTACGGGGTGAGTCAGGCTCATCGTGACGAGTACCACGGCTCATGCGGTCAGACCAGCCATCTCTCTGGGAGCGTTCACTCCTCACGCTGCCATCACCGCGCTCAGAGCGACTGCTGCTGGAGCCACGGCTGCGGCTGCTTTCCCGTTCATCTGCACAAAGCCCATAAAACCAAGATCAGAGCCTGAAATAGTGAGGTGGCATCTCACAGGCTGAGAGCACCTGACTTACCTCTGTCTCTTCTTCTGTCTCTGTCACGGTAGCGGTCGTGGTCTCTGTCCCTGTCTCTGGATCTGTCTTTGTCTCTGCTCTTGTCTTCTTTGGAGGACGCATAAACCCCATGCTCACGTCTGTCCTTCTCTCTCTGTTGATGTTTCTGCTTGAACTCCTCACTAACCCCTCCTGGGTTTGACGGCGTTTCTGAGCCAGTGACACGGTACTTCCTGTAGAAGCATGTAACAAACTCATCACTGCATTGCATTTATTTATTTCCTTGATATGTGTCCTTGATATTTTAGATGGGAGGAATTAGGAAAATTCTGGATAATAAAATTATGAAAAAGATTATAACATAAATAATATAATACATTTATAAATATATGAAATTACAAATATATTACATAATATAATATTATGTATTATTTTATACATAATTTAGCATCATTGATATACTACTACAGTTTTGGGAATATATTGAATTACATTTTGTTTTTATATTTTCTGTGTTTTTTATAGTCAAAGTTTATAGTAATGTTGTGTTTTGTCATTTTTATTAGTTTTTGTTATTTGTTTTTTAATACATCTATACTTTTTCATTTTAAATCAATTTTTAAATCATTTTAAAATTCTTAAATTCTTTGTTGCGATTATTTTTTTTTTTATGATTATTTTAATTCCTTTTATGTAAAGCACTTTGAATTACCATTGTGTATGAAATGTGCTTGCCTTTTTATAAAGCTTTTGTTTATTTAGTTTTAGTTTTAGTTAAACTTTAGATTTAGCTGTATAGTTGTTTTTGTGTGGTTATACAGAGAAAACTCAAGGACGGAGACCTATAACGCAGCTTTTCTTTCACTGTATATGATAAGTTAATATATTTTAAATGATTAACTATGTAAAAAACACATTTTTTTCCATAGTTACAAGGAGACCCAGAGCATTTTTGTGTATTTGTTGTTTCAGTTGTTCCTACATTTTTCATAAATTTAGAATACATTTTAGTACAAAAGTCATTGATGTATCATAATTGCTTGTAAGGAGATTTCACGCACAAATTTGTGCTTAAAGACCCACTGTTCTTAAAAAAAATAAATAAAAAATTATTTTCTTGAAGAACAACCCACCTTTCCTTTTTTCGATTTCTGCTATCGCCATCTTCTTGATTTTCATCATCAGACCCCGAATCACTTTTTCCCTCCTCCCAGTCCTTGTAGGACGACACCTTGGATTTCTTGGGTTGATCATCCAGTCTTTCCTTCCCCTCGCGCTCCTTGCGTTTCTGTGCGGCCAGCAGATCAAGGCCCAGGAGCGAAGTGCGTGGAGCGGGTGCTCTGAACACATGCTGTTCTGTTGAAGCGCTCCTCTTCTTCACTATCAGTCCTCCGACCTGAACACTGGGGTCACTCCCTTCCAGTCGATGCAGGGAGGAATCATCTTCCATCTCGGCTGAGGTCTTCACCACAGCACTCAGCTGATGGATTTCTGGTAAAGTGTGTAAAAGAGGTTGACAAAAGTTACTAATTTGGGCCAAAAACACAGTCTTTATGATCTAAACACATGCTGATTAAAACATGACATTAATATGATTACATGTGATTTATGATAAGTAAAAACTGGAAAATGTATGTGAAGTGTTAACTTGTCATATAAATTTGTCCAAAATGCCGCTAAACAATTTAAGGGGCAAGTTTTAGTGATTTTTAATACCGATAGTTCCTGTCACAATATCACTTACTACAGCTTTTGTTGTGAAAATAAAAATGTAGTACTTAGCATTAGTCATGGAGGTAGTAGCTACCAATGTCATAATAATAATAATAATAATAATAATAATAATAATAAATGATAGGAAGATTCTTCAACTCTATAATTTTGAAGGAGATCCTATATTTATTTAGGATAATTTAATACGTCAGTTTTGGTCTTAAAATATTACAAATAACTTTTAACTATAGTATTTTGTTTGCCACGTTATTGTACGGTTAAAAAACATTAATAACTGAACTGATAATATAGTAATCTGATCAGAAAACGACCGCTGCCGTTATATCAAAAATTAGCATATATTTTTACGTTTATACGAAACAGAGAGCGATGTAGCTGATGGTTAAACGGCTCAGTGATTTACATGATGAACCTCTTGATATGTTTGTTAATGTACGTTAACGTACAGCAGAACTGTAGCAGTATTCATTCATAAGAGAAAAATAACGGGTTTACCTTTCAAACAATATCCTCAGAAGCCAGTTATATAACGTAAGTTCCTGAAACCTGTTCTACACAGTATAATAAAAGTTATGTAATGTATGATATAATAAAAATATTCAATGAAATAGCATAGCGGCAAACGTCAACAATCTGTACAGTAGGGCGCCATTACTATCCCAGCATTCGCAGCCTAGTGACGTCCCATCCGATTCCTGAACGAATCACTCTTGTGAACCGATTGTTTCAAATGATTCAGTTCACACAGCGTTAAGTAAATTATTACACGACTGTAAACTGGGGAACTACAATTTGGAGTAAGGAGATGCTGGTTGTGATGGAGTATTTGATTCATATCAGTGACTCGAATTTGTTTAATTCGTCCACAAAAACGATATTAGTTTATTAGCTTATTAGTTTGTTGGCTCTTTCTGTAGGTTAATGTACATCATGAACCATTTCGTCGCCACCTCGTGCATTTCATTAACCGGCGAAATATCGCGCTTCATTCCGTTTTAGATTTATGAAGCATGTTAAACAAGTGCTGCTCGGAAACAATTTTGCGTGATGATTAGAGAATCGGTTAATTTCATTGAATCAACCCGTCCGGAAGAACCGACTCATTTCAATGAGTCAGACTTAACAACTTCAAAACATTTCCTATATATATATATATATATATATATATATATATATATATATATATATATATATATATAGTTTATTTATTTGTTTTACTTTCTTCCTTGTATTAATTTTGATATTTTGTCATTAATAATAAAAAAAAACTTCAAAACATTTCCTCCTCACATTAAGTTTCCAGCATATTTCATTGTTTATTTTAATTTCTTTTCTTGAAAGTGTGTGAAAGCACATAACCACACAAGTTATTTTATTACTTTTATTTTATTAATCTTTTTATCTTATTTCTATGTCGCAGAGGCACTGGATCAGTTACTGGCAGACTTACCGATAAATACAAGTGAATCGAGTGAATCATATGTATTTACTAATTATTTTTGGCAAAGCTCTTTGCAACAATCTTGTAACCACACAGAGTGAAGACAAACTGAAATTATTTTAATCATATAGTGCCATAATTCTTGCCGTTCAAATGTGTAAATCATTTTTACAGCACAAAAAATTATTTTAAATTACGTGAAATTGAATAATTTCATTCATTTCAGAAATAAACAGTAAGACACGCAGTGTCAAATATTGTCTGTACTTTGAACCATCCATAAACACTTTAGCACTAATCCCTACCCATTTTTAATTTGAATGCATCTTCCTAATTTTGTCCAAAATCTGAAATACAATACACAAAAAATGATTACATACTGCACAAATATATTTGCATTTTTAAACATTTATTGAAACCTTTAACAAACACACACTGATTCAGTAAGTCAGTCGTATTCACGATGACTTACCACAGATAATCCTAATTTGACAGATAAATTATAATTTTTTTATTAAATATGACATTTATCTCAGCAATAATAAAGGTCTTGAACTGTGATTTTACCTGTTGTTTAACTAAAAGAGCAGAAAGGGATCTAGAGACTAACACACTTGTTCTCAATTCAGAAGTTTCTTCCCACTATAATTAAATTATAAATGACATTAATATGTGAACCAATGAAAACTTGACAATGTCATCAAACACATTGCTAAACACATTGACTCAGCCTGGCAGGAAAATAATTAATTTGCACATTTCTTGGGGCAGGAATGTCAAAAGATTTTAAATATGACACTCGAACAAAACACATGGCAAGAAATTAAAAAAAAACAACAACAACAAAAAAAAACACGGTTCTTATCTAATAATAATTATACATGAGGATTTAAAAAAAAATATATGACTGCATAATAATGACTCACTCAATGTGTTTCATTAAAAAACTACCTGATTTAAATGCAATATTGTGAAGAAATTAAGAAATGCAAGATTTAACAACAGGAGTACACAAAAGACATAGACATTTTGGTTTACTTATACTTTTGAATTTAAAGGCAACACTTGCATATGATGATTTTTCGTGACCTGCCCTTTAAGCTAAAGCCAGTAGAGCTACAATATACATGCAAGTGCTTGAAATGCTAAGAACAATTCATTAGAGAAGCATATGCATAATGAATATATGAACAGGTACTCTACAAGCTGTACAACAGTTCAAGTATCAAACACTTCCCAAAACTAATGTTCTCACCAACATGTTTTCCAAAAAAAAAAACATTTAAACATCTCTCAAATGCATCATTACAAAAAGGCTGAATAATGGAGTTGATTTCAAGTCTGCAGATACAAGTACCACACTATAGAAATCTTCACTGTAAGAAAAAAGCGTACATGTAACGTTAAAGCACTGTATGACTGCTACATTTCAGCAATTGCACGTTGTCTGATGTTGAATGACAGCATTCATGCAAAAGTGATATGACAACATTAGAAACAATGACAATATTTTCGAGTTTTACTTATAGGGATAGTTCACCCAAAAATAAATTCTGCTATCATTTACTCACCCTCATGTCTGTTTGACTGACTGACTTCTGTGGAAGATCTTTTTTTTCTCCATACAATGGAAGTCAATGGTTAAATAACTTTATTTTGTGTTTTTCATAGAAGAAAGAAAGTCATACAGGTTTGGAATGACATGAGGGTCAGTAAATGACAGATCTTTCATTTTTGTGTAAACTATCCCTAAATACCATGTTGTATTTAAAATAGCAATTTCTTTGTAATAGCATGACCTTATGCTCTTCTCTTGGAGATGTATCTTTCAACTCCACTTGAATCATTTGGTCAAAATCCTTAGGTAATAAACCCAAATGCAATTCACTGACAAACATAAATTAGCAGCTATGTGAAGGCTGTGGACATGTGATTTGTCAAAATGATCAGCAAATTAAAATCCATTTGCAAAAGCTGTACCATACCTGAAGGGCCTGATCTTTCCAACTACACTCTAGATTAATTTAAAGGAGTTGAAGTCATTTCCAAGTACATTTAAAAAAGGCGTGACAATCTGATGACAGAAAGCGTGACCAAGATAATGCTGCAGGTTTAGTCCTGCAGGTTAGACAGAACTGTGAATTCTGGCAGAAAAAAAAAAAAAACAGCTGAAATGAGCCAATGAGCTTTGGACATTTTTCAAATAGCTAGGTGAGTGGAAACTAAAGAACAGAAGATGAGCAGGAGTTTAGAGAGTGATCTTGCGGACTGACTCACTCAAACAAGTCAAGGCCTCCAGACAAGAGAAATATATATCGGTGACAAAGTTTACAGGAGTTCAGGAGGATTTGTGCTCCAACATGTAGTAACGGTACATGGCGCCCACAAGTACAGCAGCTAAGGTGGGAATTAACCAGGTGGTCCATGACCTGAGCAAAAGACAAACAGTCGTTTAAGAAAAACAAACAAACCAAACACGAGTACCGTAGTTTATGCAGGACATAGTCTGAATTCTTACCCGGTGTCTTTGGAAGTTGTGATGTAAACTTCCTAAAAGAGAAATGTGATAAAGCGAGCAAACGTAAACAAACTGCAACAGCTTTTACATGACAGTCAATGTGTTCACGTATCAGTCAACAAAGTTTAGGAAAGGGTTTTTACCTTTTTTGATTCTTTCTTTCGATCATCCTGAAACAGAAAAATAGGCATTACTGAAGTTCATGATTTTACACAAACTTGAAGACACAGACTAGATTAGGGACAACTAATCAATAAAAACAACTTGTAATCAATAATAATAAAAATCCAGACATTTTATGATCAATTAATTACATCTGGGTGTGCATGGAAAACATCCACAGTTTATGTTCTTTTACTGCAGAGAATAACACATTTCTATGAACAATACACATCTAAAAAGGGGACAGAGTGAACCACTGTAGAAAAAATACAAGATCCAAGTAATCCTAAACATGAGAAAGCTTCATATTAAGCTTCAAACATAAGCATTTAATATGTCTGAGACATGTTTTCCTCAGCACATAACTTACACTCGACAGTTATTTACTTATCTAACATTAGAAATTCACATGAGTGTTTCCAGTTTGAATTAAGGCTCAATTCAAAATGTTAAATATAATAAACTTCAATTTGCACAATTTTTGGAGGACAACACTGGGCAAGATGTAGAATAACTTTTCTTTAATTAAAATACCAAAGATAAAATATTTTAAATCAGATTAATCAAAGACATAAACGATTATCAAAAAAAATCAGTTGCAGTCCTAGACTAAATGATTATTTTCACAAAAATGTAATGTACAAGTAAAAACAAAACACCTCCTAAAGACTTTCTTGGCTAATCTTAAAGCGAATAAACCTTTAAGAAAAACAACCAGCATTACCATATGAAGTTCGCCAATGTAATACTGCTGGAGCATCTCTCTGGCATCCGTGGAATGACCCACATCCTCAAAGCTTTCTGTTGCATCTACACCTGCTTGCTCCAGCAGTACCTCTTCACCTCCTGGATGCTGTCAAAGAAAAGACGACAAAGGTTTATATCCTTTGGACACCGGCACTCTTCAATGACACAACATTCAACCTCTAATCTCTTTTTACAGTTTCCAAGGTTATGTTACACAGTCATGAGGATGTTTGTCACTCTGGCAAATAACATCAAGATTTCTGTGTAAGCCTTTTGTACAAAACATGTTAATGCAAGGGTTAGGATCCAAGAACCGGTTCTCATAGCATATTAGTGCCCACGCACTTTCGGTTCCCGAAGTGTTCGTGGTTTTTTTCCCCCCATTAATTTGTTCCATAGATATTTTAATACATCATCATTAAAAACGTATAAGTCCAAACCAACTAGCTAATAAGTAAATCAGAACATTACATCCTTTGATTAGAAGAAAAAAATATTTGAAAATAGGGTCCTTAACAGCTTTAATAAAGGAAAGAACTACTATCCCATGAAGTACTGCGAATGACAATGAAATTAAAAGTGATGCAGAAATATAGTGATTTAAAGATGTCGATCATACCTATAGAAAAAAAAATATTTCATGTTTACTGCAAAATATGCATAGCCTATATTTATCTTGTGTCATTCACTGTGCTTCATAGGAGCAGGCGGTTCATCAGGTGCAACTTGCTTGTCACGGTTCTCTGATTGATGGAGATTTGTTTGCAGCATCATGGGTAATGTAGTTTTCACCAGGGGCCAATACATTGACCCTGGTTCATCTGGCTAGCCAGGTAAGTTTCAGTTTTGTTTGCACCAATTCTGGGTTTTAGGCACCATGAAACTGGTTTGGCTCTTAGCGGTGTTCATTACCATAGCAGCTTACGCTCTACGGCTAACCTGCTCCCAGGCATGTTATGTTTTGGTTTAGAGATCTCAAACTGAAATTTGAAGCTTTCGAAACTTCAGCTTTGAGCAAAGTACATCTCTGACAAAATAATGTTACTCCTCCATTTTCGCTTGCTCCAAATTAAAGGGCACTACATAGTAAAACATTTTAAAGATAAAATCGTCTGGCTTTTAGTGATGACTATTTATTATAATTACTTGATATGATTTATATAATTATTATAAACTTAATCCATTACACGAGCCATTTTAGTTTAAGAATTATTATTAGGCTTTTATTTTAAATATATACATACACAGATAATATGCAATATAAATAAGCTTTAGAATCAATAGATAAAGCTTTAAACATGACTACATATGAATTTGGATTTTTTTAGACTCTGTACCTATATATTATCAACTGTATAAACTAACTTCCCAACCGTCACCTGCACTGATATGGCAAGATGTTTTATTCCAGTTGTCCTCTTTCATAGACAACTCTTTTCATCTTGCTGTGTAAATGTGTTTAATTCTTCATATTTATCCAATTTTTGGCAGTGAATTGCACTGACTGTCTCGCAAGAAGTGAAACAGTTTCAAGGCATGTGACTGGCTGTTCAATACTGATGTCACACTTTCATATGGATGTGCTTCATAAGCTCAGGATCAAAGCTGGACTGACAGAGAAAGTTATTGATGAGCGTCATGATGGCTTCAGCAAAAGCTTATATATCGATTAACAACCTCATAGCTCATAGACAGTATGTCTGTATTTAAAGGGTGATAAATTACTGTAAAAAATCAAATGTAAAAAATCAGAAAGTGAATTAATTTTTACTTTGGGAACCCGATTACTCAATTCAAAACTGGTTCAATCTTTGGTTCCATGAACAGTTCAAACAGAACATTGTATTAAAATACTCTTTTGAAGGGGAAAGGAAGTGGTGTGTGGCCAAGTATGGTGACCCATACTCGGAATTTGTGCTATGCATTTAACCCATCCAAGTGCATGCACACAGTAGTGAACACACACCCGGAGCAGTGGGCAGCCAATGCGGTGAATCAAAATAAAGTGTGAGCACTTACTGAGTCACAAATTAAAACCTAGTCCAACTCTAAGGACCTGTTACTGTTTTGTTGTACTTTAAACTTGTTTTTCATATGACAACATTATACAGTTTAATTGTAAAACGAAGTATTTTATAAATCATGCATTAAGAAACTAATTTAGTATCTTTTTTTATGTATTATTTAATAAAGTTAGCAACTGTCTGAAATGCATATATTCTGCCCCTAAAAGTTCCATTTTTTCAACAAATATTAATTTCCCAAAATAACTAAGAATATTGTTAATCATGGAATCGGAATCGTCAAACTCCTCGATTCACAAGAAAGATTCGATTCCCGACTTGCTCGGTTACACGCGCGTGCTGAAAGCAACACCGTAGTTACGTCATACAAAAATGAAAACAAAGAAATGTAGGTTGTATAAAATTTAATAACATGAGTCAGGATTTGAAGGGCAATAAAACTTTCACCACGTGTCGGAGACTAAACACAGCCCAACCATGCAGTACCTATGTCCAATGTTTTGATACAAAATATTTCCGTATAGAGTTAGCTAGTTCAATCCTTCGGTGTTGTTCACTGCAGGGAATCTGGTATGCTAACTCACAAATCGGGCCACAGAAACTTTGATGATCTTGTCAGCAGCTTGTGTTTCGAGTCTAGAAACATTCTAACTAAAAATTAATAAGAGTAACTTAGCCCGTTTTTAAGATACATAAACAACAGAAAAAGTCAAATCATGCAGGATTTAGTGCTGTATGGTTAAACAGTCGTGTCAGGTGTGATGTGGAGGACATGATTAAACTCTAACCCTCTTACCTCCTCCATGAAACTTGTGATATCATAAACTTTGTCGTGGATGATGAGCCATGTGTCTTTGCTCATATTATGGACTTGAACCTCCTCGCGTGTGTAATATTTCACACCGCTATCCTCCTCCGGCGCGCGTGTGTTTTCATCCTTCACGTCCTGGTTCTCTCTTTTCACTGAGCTCTCAGTTTCTTCCCCCATATTCACGCGGTTTCAGTCGCTTCTCTGCTGGAGTTCAGTGGAAACCAGTGCGCAGGATTTACCTGTAATCTTTTAGCTTGAAGCTGTTTATTAATACACCTAACCTGGCCAGTTCAGTTCTTAATCTTGTCCAGCCGGCACACCATTTCACCACCAGTCACGAGAAATGACCCAATCCATTCACTCGAACCGAACCAGCCAATCGGCGCTCAGTTCACTCGGCACACGGCCAGTGACGGATCCAGTGGCAGCCAATCAGAATCAAGAGCAGATCATCACGAGACCGCCAAACGTCACACGCAAGTTACACGCATGTTGGTCTCGGTCTCACGTTACACAACCCCAAAAGTCCTTAATACTGAAAAGTCCTAAATACCTTTTTGTTTGTGTGTGTATATTATTTTGTGATTGGATTGATGTATTTATCATAAATTGCGTTGTGTCTTTTTAGAGGCATAAAAACAAAGAAATGGACACAGCCATTGATGGTAAAACCATATAACCCCTTGATTAAAACATATTTATAAATCTGTGCTGTGGTTAAAGAAGTCATAAAGTCATAATGATCTGTAAAATATTGTACTTTGCAGGGGAAATTTTGAATAAAATGTTTTCAATATTTTTATCCTGAAAATGAAATTGAGTGCAAATATTTAAGTTTCAATAATAGGCATATTCAAGTAGCCTAGCTTTAGTACCCCAAAATAAAGGTAAAATGAAGTTTAATGATTCTGTATAGGCTAATTAATTTACACTCCTGTCTATTAAAAAAAGAGATTTTTAAAGATTTCAGGTTTGCATTCTCAGACCAAATAAATTTACACCACTGCTATTCTTTTTTCTAGTTGTTGCGCTGAATTTAATATGCTGAAAGCAAGCATTGGGTGTTTAGAAACTGCAGTTGTGTTGAGAGGAGGTATTAATTTGCTCTGTTCATTCTCATTTGTCTCTTTCCTGAAACCAAAACTAAAAAAACCTTCCCTGAATGTGTTTGCTAATGACTTTTACAGCGTTTTCATTCTGTGCTAGGTAGAGAGCAACTCTCCCTCATGTTCATATCTAATCAGTGATGAGTGTCATGTGTGCTCTACTGATATCTGTCCAGGGAAAACATAATTGGTCTCATCTGTGAAATGGCTCATTAATAAGCCCATGTAGGTCCGTGCTGAACCTGTGCACATTCCCATTTTTACAAACTGGAATCTGCAGATTCTGATGTTGCATTAATAACAGTTGAGAAAACTCAGCCAATGTTGTCTTCAATGAGATAATACACAAAAACTAGCATGGACATAAGTATCTTAAGAGACTGTCTTTGTGGAAAAAAAGTTTTATGGTCTTTTGTTTGTATCCTATCCAAGGAGAGAGTGTTTTTCGAAAAGATTTCCTGTCTGTTACCCTCTTTTTCCCTCTCCTTTTTTCAGTTAAAATGAGAGGATTTTTTTATTTATTTAAATTAAACTGTAAAAGATTTGGAGCCACACTTAAAGGTTACAAACTAAACAGTTGATATACTGTGTTAAATAATGTTTTGATCATTTTCATTTAAAGTAAAGCTTAAAGTAAACTTAAACAGAATGTGCCAAAATAGGCTGAACTATGCAAAAGTGGGATGATTGTTGGAGTCACAATGGTGCACTGCTAAAACTTTTATACTTTTAAGTCTTTGAGTTTTATAACTTCCTCAACCCTCCAAAATGTTTCCAATACGATACTGTTTTGAGTTATAAGTGACTGAATTTTAAGTGGCATACCTCTATTTATACCATATACAGATATGGGTAAAAGGGTAAGATAGTAGGCTATGCGGTTTTGCCTTTCTTTTGTGTATGACTTATTTAAAATCCATTCCACTGACTCATGCAGGAATGAAATGTGCTGCTCGGACACGCAGTGAGACAGGTTGAATCCGCTATGGCTTTGTTTGGATGCCATTTCCAAAAATGGTAACTAAAGATTGTGTGAATGTAATTTATGGCATTTTAACTTGTTCACTCAACTGATGACCTGATCGGCAGTCATGTGATGAGGCCCATCTGAAGATGCTGATGCTCATCAATCTGCTAACATGCAAAATGACTATGTGGATCCAAGAAAAATTCTGAAGGGGGGGGGGGGGGCTTGTATGTGTACCTACTTAACCATATTTTGGGGACAAATTTGTACCCAAAAGCGAGCTAAACCTGATAAAATCTTCAAAAACCATTTGTAAAACTGGTAAAAAATTTTTTTTTTTTTTTTTTTTTTTTTTTGCAGAACCGTACAGAAAGGTTTGTACGGTATAAAAACCATTACATCTATGGAATGTCCCCATTTAGATAGCTAAGTAAACATGTCTGCGCATGCATGCACTATATATTAAGAAACTGATTAATTTTATTTGTACTTAGTTGATGGAGACCCGCTTTCAAGGGAGGATCCGATTCCTTATAACTAGCTTCACAAGTTACCATCCATCACAGCCCGGACCCCTCGAGTTTTGTTATGGACACTATTTTGCTCTGTGTTTTCACTACTGCAGGTTTATGTTTCATCAGATTTATTTTTTTCCCCCAAACTGTCACGATGAGGTGATTCTTCCATGTTCTTTGTGTTATTTTGAATGACTCATCTGTGCATCTCGTTAGTCTTCAGCAGTGGTGGAAAGAGTACTGAAAATTTGTACTTAAGTACAAGTACTGTTACACTGCTGAAATAATACTCAATTACAAGTAAAAGTACTGGTGTCCGAACGGTACTTAAGTAAAAGTACAAATTACTTGTCTCAAAAACTACTCAGAGTACTAGTTACTAGTTACTTTTTAGCGGAAATATATAATGAATTACCCAAAAATATTAATTCATATCTTCGCTTCTGGGTCCTAATGCTCTTCCAGATGCCCCAAGAAAACAACAAACTGTGCTAATATACACCCACGATGTCATGTAATACTGAAAAATTATAACCCTAACCTTATCGCCATACTGAAATCCCAGATGGCCAGACAGTCACTCAGCTAAAATATAATAAAATGTGAGCACGGAGACTGTAGTGTGCACAGCAAATTTTTAAATGCTTTGCTTAAATATGTAATATTAATTAAATAGTGCTCATAAATGGCTGTTAAGATAGTATTCTCAAGTGAAATGAGTAGAGACATGGACTCGGAAACTGCAGTCCTTACGTCACGACTTAACAAGAGGATTCTCCCCAAGCTGTCAAACTGACGTCATCAGAGCGAGAACACCATTCTAGAGCGGAAGCAAATTTTCAGTTTTGATTAAAGATTACGACGACAGACTATTTTTTTTCCTGGTATATTGACTTGCACGGTTTAATTATTCAACACAAGACTAGTCATGTGCATTAAAAAAGTAAGTAGGGTCATTTTTGATTTCATGATGACTTCATGACTTCAATCATTTTCAATACCATTGGCAAAATTATACTGTATACTGCCATATAGATATTTTAATATTTCAAATTATTTTGTCCATCCATTTTTTAAAGCAAACATTATTTCAAGCTTTGAGTGGTTTAATCCAAGTCTTCTAAAAAAGACATGTTCACTTTATATGATGAACAGATTTTAATATAGGCTTTTATTTACATAGCCTACATATAAACATTGATTAATTACCATTACAAAAATCTCAGTCTTAAACATTTGCTCATTCTGTGTATTTGTATCTTTAAAATAGGGTAACTTTATTGCAAAAGCTTAAGAAGCTTGAATTCAAATTTGATTTCAAACTGAACTGAATTTACAAAAGACGACAAGTACACAGTCAGTAATAAAATTCTAAAACAAATTTCCTCAATTCAGATGAGGTATTTGAAATATGACAAGACTGAATTTTTTTAAGCAGTGATTTAAGAGCCATATGTTATTTATTTAGATAAATGGGACAACAGATGGCTTTGACCTGTAATGTCTGTACAATGTAGCGATGCAGTTAGACAGACTAGGATATTTATATGTACAAATCATACAAATATCCCATTCTGAAACAATTCTAGCATAAACTTACATTGTAAAGAAGTTCCATGTTTCATAATGAAAGACTTTCTGGTGCATTTCACTTACAGTCAATAAAATTTCCTGTAGCATTTTCATCGTTCAGGCGTGGATCTATTCTGAATGATAACTTTTGACAAAGTTTAATCTAGGAGCAAAGAGAAATAATTTCTACTATAAAAGCATGGAGAGATCGCGATAGCACACAGTCTGAGTGCGCACAAGCAATATCGGAGTGAAAGGACAGGCAGTTAATTTGTATAAGTTAGGCCTATTTGAGAACTCGCATCCAGGTTTCTGCTATTACATGACTGTGTTCTCATGTTACATGCCACATTTGCGCGGGAATGATTAAAATTATGCGGAATACCTGCAATTAGCCTTTTTCACACTTCCGCGTTTCTGGCTTCCGGATTGGCGCTTGCAGGGTAAAAGTTTTTCCGGTGACAACAGCGGCCGTACTGAACAAGAATGAATTCGAGAATCAAAGTCTTTTTTTTACAAATTAGATCCTATGAAAATGCTTGAACTGCCGGTACTGACTCTGTAACTGACAGGAGGCGGATGCGTGTAACTCACTGTCGGAGAGGAGAGAGCGAGACGCAGCTTGTATTGGTGTAGGGCAGACTATATACGGTAGATACTGCGAAAAATGAGTAATGGAACCGTGTCAGATATTTCAGTATCGGTATCAAAATATAGATATTTATGACAACACTACCATGTAGTTTGTTTCTCCAAACTTTGACTCCAGTTACGCTGAGCTCCCTCACTGTCTGGTCAGCTCTTCATAACCTGCTGCAGCGGCAGCTTTTCCCGGTTCAGATATCAGGGCTTTTATTGGTCCGTTTACGATCGGATATCTTTATTGGCTACTGAAATGCCGTCAAAGGTTTGAATATCAATTCAAATTGGGCGTACTCAGTAACGAACTATGATTTAAATGTAACGAAGTAGATTATTTTGCTTAATTTGTACTTAAGTATAAGTAAAAGTACAGCTTAAAAAATATACTCAAAAAAGTACAAGTACCCGAAAAAACTACTTAATTACAGTAACGTGAGTAGTTGTAATTCGTTACCTCCACCACTGGTCTTCAGTGTACTTTGACTTGTAGCATCACTGAGGTGATTTGCAGCTGATGTCAACCTGCCCCTTTTGTTTATTCCTTCTCTCACCACCTTTAATTTAGATCACCTTTCACAGTCCAGTGGATCCCTATTAAAGAGCGTTTGGTAAAATGGAAAGCTTTCACTGATGTTAAATCTTCTTTATTCACATATGGTTCTGTCAAGAGAAGACTCTTTATTTTTAAAGTGTAGGGTTTTGTGATGACTGGCTGTGATGTTGAATAATTGCTTAAAATCTTAACAGTATCAAAACTAAATCTAAAAATGTTCTAAACTGACGCGTTTTCAATAAACTTTTCATTCAGCTATACTGTATGTAAAGTGGTCTAGCCAAACAACCATTGATCACCTTATACAATATTTGAACAACAGTTCATTGTGTGTGCATCTTTACAACAAATGATATGCTTGGGACCTTCAACAAAAACTGATGTAAAACCTTATCAAAGCAAGTTACATCATGTCCTAACCAAGCACAATGCAATAAAGTGGCATAAAGCTTTTTCAGAACGGGAGGTTTTGCTGGTTGCTTTGAATGTATGTGGATGGATTCTAAATCATGCTGGCTAGTTTCTGCTCGATATAAGATGCATATTAAATATCAAATATGTTCTGTTTGGCAGTAATTGGGATGTGTCATGCAGCATTTTTGCTGGTAGCATGAACAGACATGTCATTGCACCTCCTTAACCCTTGCCCAATTATACTTTGGGAGTAAAAAGGAGAACAGATACAAATAAGTTTGTACAATAGGATGCCTTCTCGTGGTTTATCCATTGCTTTAACAGCTACATTTTTAAAACTGGCCACAAGGTGGCAGTAAATGCATTTAGATGAGGCTGTGTGTCGCACTAAGGAAATTATCCACAGTAGTTCTACAATAATATCCAATAATATATTATACAAATAAATAGATTGCATTTTTACATTATGCATTGTTCATTTGGCATGGGGACAGACATGCACACCCCCAGTCTGCTCAGACAAGTGTGTATAAGACATAATAGATCTACCTAATCTGAAATATTCATAGAATATTCTACAATTTTTCTTTACAAATGATCAAAATAACAATTTGAGTGAAAACTTGAACTGAAAAGCATGTTTAGTTTGTCCCTATTTTGCTTTAATGACAGCAGCACTCGGGCTGCATGTATACCACAAGTTGGTGTCAGACCTGATGATCATGTTCTCCATCATCCAAAGAGCATCTTGAGCTTCAGAGGAAACAAGAACGTCAATCAGTCATCAACATCACACATTTACTTGTGTTGCAGTGGATAATAACTAGGAGTGGCAATATTCTAAAATAATTAAATAATTCCAATAACTGAATATTCTTTGTTGTCTACATTTTTTTATTACTTTTTATTAATGAATTTACATGGCTTTTCTAATTTATGATTACAGATTTATTTAATGACTTACTAAAAAATAATTTGTACCTCATTTTTCACTTCTAAGTTTGATTCAGCTATCCAAACGGCATTGTTTTTATTAGTCTAAACACGCATTGTGAGCATTAATGTATCTGCCTCTGTGTGCTTTATGTCACTGCATCATTTCCCACCACACACAACAGATTTCCCTTCAATCCAGTAAATATTTGTGTGCTTTTCCCTGGCAGAAGGACGGCAGACCATATAACGGCTCTGTCCTCTCAAGCATAATGTTGCATAATTGCATAATGTTACATGCAGATAAAAACAACTATGATGGAGACAAACTGGCCAAGAGAGCAGCAGCAGCACAGATGAAAGGTGGACCTGGTCATCAATGACTCTGTTTATTTCCATCCAGGCGAGGATTGAGCGATTGGGATCTCAGATAATCGGTACTAAACAGCTGGGAATGTTTACACAGGAAATTAGATGGTGATTTTCACTTTCTGTCCCCACTGTGCCATATGGAGTGATGCATTATGATAATTCTGAGGATGAATCACAAATCAATGCCCCTATGAATTTTATCAGGATGCTCATGCATAAAAATCCGTTCTGTTGTGATGCAGTTTCATGTTTATTAGTGTGATATCTCTCATTAAAAACCCATGTTTCTTTATCCGAATTAGACAATAACTTCATGTCTATCGGATGTGGTCTTTCCTGCTTTATCTCTCTCTTTTTACCGCCATCTGTGCCTTGAAGTCAATGGCAGCAGAGTGTGCAAAGATAAGATGTGAGAGGTTTACAGGTTTTATTGAACACTGTACAAACTGGGAGATCTCATCCTGAAATGTGGCATGACACTTAAGGAGACTCGATATGTCACCACAGCAACGGATCATCGTCTACACAGCCTGACGGGTCAGAGAACATCATATGAACACAGGCCTGACAAAAACACCCGAGGTCAAAGCTCACTGCAGAGGCGTGACAGCATTGATAATTAAATCCACCCACAGTCTTTAATATACCAGAGCTTAAAACATCTTTTGTAGCAGCGAGCTGCATGTGGTTAGATGCATCTAGGTTTTCTAGACTATCAAGGTTTTGTTAGTTCTGCTGTGATGGAATAGTCCTATTGAATCTGACTGACATGAATAGCTGAATGATGGAAATACAAGAATAAAAAACCTTGTGAAATTCTCAGCGAGTTAGAACGTGACACAAAAGTTAAAACACTAAATGTTGAAAAATCTTTTCAGTATTTAAAGGCATAGTTTTTCTCACCCTGAAGTATGAATTTCTTTCTTTTGTTGAGCATAAAAGAAGATATTTTGAAGCACGTTGCTGGTCCCCATTGACTTCCATAGTATGGAAAAAAATACTATGGAAGTCAATGGGGACCAAAAACTGTTTGGTTTCCAACATTCTTCAAAAATATATTCTATTAGAAGATAAGTGTGGAATAACTTGAAGTTAAGTAAACAATGACAGAATTTTCATTTTTGGGTGAACTATCCCTTTAACGGAGCACTCAGTAATTTACCATTTATTCAATAAGAAATGAATGGAACTTTTGAAAAAAGTTTAAAATAATGTACACTAACATGAAACGAACACTCCAGTCACATCAGTAGCACAATAAAAGCTGATTTAATCTACCTTGAGCAGGCCCGCTTAAAGAGGCCACCATGTTGAGATCACATGACCAGCTGAATTTTCTCACTTTTTCTCAGCTTCCTGTTATTAAACATGTTTGCTCATGGAATAAATTAAGAATGTCTCTTTGTCAATAGCACAGTTCTACAATGGCATCAATAACTGAAAACTTTTGTGTCATATTACACTCACACCATTAGGTGTCAGTATGACTGTTATATCGGCCAATAAACAGATTTAATTCAATTATAACTTAAAATAAGCACACCTTTAAATGTTGGTTATATTTTGCACAGCTTTTTAAGGGGTGATTCTAATATTTAGTCTCAGTTATGAAATATATTGGTGCCTTAAGTGCAAAATATTTACAATTATTCTTTTTTTTCTTAAATTTCAAGTGGTTGAGAGAATGACACGTATCGCTAAAAATTTGGTTGCACTTTTTGTGATCTCACTAGACTGGAGAGCAAGGAACAGAGAACAGAAAAGGAAAAAAAGAAAAAAAAATGCTGCTCTAGGCAAATATTTTGCCTCTGCCATCAAAAAGAGAGAAGATAAACACTTTTGAAGCTAATCAGTGGCTGGAAAGGGGAGTATTTATTGTGAAATACCCTAAAAGCATGTTTGCTGCAACCACTGTATTCGGTAATAAGAAATAATATTCGTAGAATCACAGATTTTTAGGAGAGCTGAGATAAAAGACGGGGGACAGCTGAAGCCCCCCTAAATATGGTCTAGCAATGGCCATGTTTGAAAGAGATGTGTAATGATGAGAAAGTAAAAAGAGACTCTGAATTGCTATCATTACAATCAGTATAATTAGAATCCTGCTTCAGCAGGTCCAGCTGGCACAGATGAAGCTGATCAGATGTCAATACACATGGCTAAATCTCAAATAATCCTGAATTTTGATGAGCTCTCATGGCCATTATGTTATGAAGTGTTATTTGACTGTTCAGTGACTCTACCTACATTTTTGCAAAACTCCAAAAACACAACTATACATAGGCCTACAATTCACTGCAGTTTCTGGCTGAAATGAACACTAGTGGCAGTAAAACTTTTGTTTTCACACAAATTATGATTACAAAGGCAGATTATCGATTAATAGATTTACTTTCACTCAATTAGTTTGCATAATACAAAAACACTTTTATCATAGCGCATTATCTGTAAGCAAATACATTTTGATGTTTGCGTCACATAACCAGATCCATATTTATGGCTTTTCTGACATTGTAATCTTGCTCAGTAGATCACCTGGTACAGCATTGTACTCGTAATGTGGCACACTTGGCTACAAGTCCTGTAAAGCACAAAAGCTCAAAGACTTATAAGCAAGCTAAAATGGCATGGTTCCATCAGCAAATGCTTTTTTATCTCAAGTTTGCTTTTGTAAATATTATCGGGTAGTTTTAGGGTAGGGTTTAGTGTATGTTGCTTTAAAACAATAGAGCATTGACCTTTCAGCACCCCTAAAAAAAAATTTCCAAACTGAGGTGATACATTCAACAACCAGTGTAATAAAACATTGCCAGATTCATGTTAATGTGTTTCGGGCTACCTGGTCTCATGACGAAAACGTACCTCTGGGAAATTTTCGCAAGACGCGAAATACGTACCAATAAGTACATATCACTGCAGTTTCCAATAGAAATGAACACTAGAGGCGGTAAAACAGCGAGCACTTTAATTGTTTTCCTACACAGTTATGATTACAGCTCCAAATGTTTCGCCTCCTGGACATAAGCTTGATTGGTAGCTCAGCGGCACGGAAATGGACTTAGGATGCAGAATCCTTGGGTATGAATCTCGTCAAAAACATGACACACAATGAAAGACCTGAAAGATCAAAAAAACAAGATAAAATGGCATGCTTGTGATTGCGTTTTTACGTCACATTCGCTTTTGTTTATACTATGGGGTAGGTTTAGGTGTAATGCAAATGGTAGCCTACGTTATTTTAAAATGTCACGGAGCATTAGAGTTATAGCGCCACTCAACGGACGTTTAAAGTCCGAACTGCGGTGACGCCTACAAAACCAACGTCACATAAAATGTACCATATGTACGTTCATCTGTTCCAGCGAAAAAAAGGAACTCTTTTAGCGCCACCCAGTGTACATTTAAATCGAATGTCACATACATGACTGTACATATTTCGCGTCTTGCAAAAAAGTCCCCAGAGCTACATTTTCGTCATGAGACCAGAATGGTTTCGGATAAAACTGAACAAGCTTTTAGCACAACTTACTGGACACTGAACTTCGAAAGTGACACGAACTGTACAATAAGCAATCATTTTGCAGAAATATTGTCAAAGGCACATTTTTCCAATGAGCCTCGGTTGAATAATAGCCAAAAAAATGAAAATTCACTCTCATGTTGTTCCATCTTTTATGTTCCATATAAGAAAGCAAGTCATACAAGTTTATAACAACATAAGAGTGAGCTATCTCATTAAGTTATTGACCTTATTTAGAACAATTTAGTAGTTTATTACACACATAGCCTACATTTTGTCATATATATATATATATATATATATATATATATATATACATATACATATACATACACACATACACATATATTA